>OY744476.1:79075566-79380566 GCA_963556175.1 Tipula confusa | reverse complement strand
TATATTATTTATATATTATAAATTATTTAAATTATTAACAAAGAGAGCTTTTAATAAAGAATTTTCTTGAACAGATTTATTTGTTAAGGGAAGCAATGCTTCCCTTACTTCCACGGGCGCTTCGTCCCTGATATATTATATATATATATATATATATATATATATATATATATATATATATATATATATATATATATATATATATAAATATATATATATATATATATATATATATATATATATATATATATATATATATATATATATATATATATATATATATATATATATATGTACATTTATATATATATATATATATATATATATATATATATATATATATATATATATATATATATATATATATTTATAAATTATATATTTTATAACGCAGAGTGCGTTTTATGTTCAAAGTAAATTTTGTTTGGTTTCCATTTTGTTTTGGATGAAATTTTCCAGTTCATAGTTTAGTTGTTGATCATCTAAGAAGATAAGAACTGGACAACAATTAAGCCAACGTACTCCATTATGTTTATTAAAAACATGTTTGCTTGGAGTACTGGAATCTTACAATTGGAATACATCAAAGATCAATACGTATTCTTATAGTAACTATATTTCTGTAGGCTATATTTCTTTGAGAAAACTAGAATTTGGTAACAGTTACTGCGGTGTCCGCTGTTGAGACGTGTTGGAAAACTTTTTTTAGACGAATCGGATCAACTAGGCCTACAAAATACTTAGTTTCAACAAAGTAGTGCCCTATACATACTTCCAACCTACAATGTAAATTGGCGAGAATGTTTTCCCGAGCGAATACTGTCAAAAAGTTTTGATATCGACGATCATCAGATTTTAACCATCCCAATTTTTTAGTATGGAGATTCTTGAAGGAAAAGCTGCAAAATTAAACCACCCACAACCTCGCGATGTTTAAGGACAATATTAGAATCGACATTGCTTAAATAACATCAAAAGTCTGTGATAATTGTATAGAAAATGTGATTTAACGAGCAGATTTGTGTTTTGAATTTCATCCGCAAGTATATCTATGATGGAATATTATTCTTATGTTTTGTCGGTTAGAGGATAGTTTCGCCCTGTTGCTAAGAGCAGATGATGCATATTTTCACGCAGAGTCAAAGGAACTTCAATGGATTCCAAACAATCAACCATGATTAGAAGCAGATAGTTTTAAAGCTTTAAAGCAACCGTATTAGCAAGATGATTGCAAATATTGGACATACTTGGTAGCTACAGTTTTTCGTATATAATAAAATAATTTAGTAAAGCGTTGTGTTGTATATATATATGTAAGTGCCTTTTTAGCTGACCCTTTGATGTCAAAAAGATGAATTGAATATCAAATGCAGATAAATGTATTAGATTATAAGTATATAGACTAAATAACTAATGATTCACCCAAAATGATGTTGAATAAGTTGGTACAGTGATTTTGCGAAAACGAAACTTTTACCTTTGATGAGTATTACATTTTAGGCTTTTCGAGTTTGAAAGCTTTAGAGAAATTATAGAGGAATCGATCGCGGTTTTGAAGAAAGGTGGTTTCACTTTAAGCAAACCTTGTTTGAACGTTGATTCAATATTTTCATTAGTTGAGATGTATCATCGCGAGAAATATTTTAGAGTTGATAAACAGGACGATATGAAGGTTTTGAGATTTATTTGGTAACCTGATTAAGACATTTTACGTATCAGCTGAAGTCATTAACCGTACCTGTCACCAAAATAGGAATTTTGTGGCAATTTTTTCGGTTCATGTTGATTTTTTTGGACTTGTCTTTTCAGTTAATAACTTGTCCAAAATATAATATCAGGCTATTTGGAAGTAGAAATCCAATTGGGGTGATTCATTGGAAAGTGAACATGCATCAAAAAAGGTTGTCTTCCGAGTATAAATGACATATCTAGATTTGCCTTGAGGAAACGTAATCCACTGACCTAATTATTACACTATCTCAACGCTGAGCTTCGAAATTAAATATTTTTGTGAGTCACCAGAATATTTGTATTTGGCGACATGTTTTATGGAAGTTGAACCCGCAGCTGACATGGTTAAACCAGACATGTTTTTGCAGAGCTTAACACATGTCAAATATTTGGTTTGAAATCCTGAAGTTTTTGCGATCTGACAAGTTCGAAAGAAAATGTTAATTGAAAATAGCTTGATGCTGAACTTTCAAGAGATCGTTCCAACGCAAGTGATTGCTCCATTTAAAGGTGTCTTTTGTATTATGAGAGTTAGTAGGGGTTTGAGTGAAACATCAAATTTTTACTCTCAGATTTCATGTCTAGGCAATTTCATGTTAGTGGTGTATATACTGAGTGTGTGTACATTAGAAGTAGGGTGTTAAAAAAGTTTTTTTATGCTTTGTCGATGTTGGAAAACCAGAAGATAAATGGCAAGCGAGTGCTCAGTTTTTCACAGAATGGAAGTTTGATTCACCCAGATCGAACAATTTCAAAAGATTATGGAAAGCTTCGGTCAATATTGCAATGCGCAAAATGAAAAACTTAATTTCATGCGAAGAGATTAAGGGATTACAGTGAATGAACTTCTTAATGTAAAACGACAGCTATCGTGAATTCTCGGCCTATCGAATCCATAACTCTTATATTTCTTCTTTTTTCCTTTGATAGTAAATAATAATTGGGATAAACTATACCAACAATTTAGCTGGATGGTCTAACTAGTTTAGTCACAATTCTTTACGGGATTTTACGATAATTTTTGATACCTTTTGTGATTGCTTAAAAATTTTAGTTCAGGAAAAAAACATACTAATATTAAATTGTAACTTCCTAATATTTACCAGAGAGCAACCAGATTAGTCTTATTTGACTGGTAATTGTATCGGCTATGATTAATATATCCTAATAGTGATATCGCAACTGCATCCGTTTCAGACCTATGATGCTTTAAAGTAAAAAAAATATTTTATTCGACAAAGTTCAGTTTTTATCAAAATCGATTATTTAAAAACCGTTGGAATTATATTTTTTATTTAATTTTAAGTTGCCTTGATACTAGCTGCAGTCACCCCATACATTATTTGTACCAAGGGCCAAAGTTTTAACGCATATCGCTTATTCTTAATATAATTCAGAAATGTCGTAGTGTTAATATAGGAAAAAAAAATTGATTGATCAGTAAATCAGTAGGCGATGATGATTTGACTCATTTGTTTAAAATTTAAATGTAGAAAAAACAAAAATTAATATTTTCATTAGTTTTGAAAAATTGTTTAGTGTTGTGAATCAAAAATTCGAAATAATTTAAGAAATTTCGTCTATTAGTGTAAAGGGGATTGCTTTATAATTGAACGTGTCTCGCCCCGAATTTCTCAAATATTGTAGAAGAAACATCTTTATTCATACCATACAACTTTGCCTTAAGAACTATTAACGATAGATCACCATAAAAGGTTTAAGTTTTGTAATTGGTCGCGATTAAAAATGTATTTTAAGACAATGATAATTTTAAGAAACTGTACATTTCTAATGTTTGCTGGTTAATCGTACATCAATTTTTACGAGTTTATAATCTCAATGGTCTGCACAATATATACTTTGACCCATATATAATTTAACTTTAAAAGTTAATTGCGATATATGTATCCAACTGATCGTTTCAAGTGTAAAATATAAAATTATCCTTCCTCCTGACTATATTGTTTATGGTTAAATCCAATGAAAATGAAAAATACTCATCATCTATTAATGACACAATAAAATATAATTTTTTTTATGCTCTTGTCATGGCACCCATAAATAAATGATTTAAGTACAATTAAGAAACCATCATAAAAATGTATTTTATTATCGCTCGCGCAACCTCGAATATAAAAAAAAATAAAAAAAAAAATACAAAAACAATTCTAAATACCAAAACGTTAAATTCAAATCAATAAAAATAAAAATGTATACAAAATCAATAAAAATCCATCAATATCTAATCAAACTTCAAAACAGCAGCACAACCATATATAAAGCAGCGCAGACAGCGCGCATACAGTATAAAAAGAAAAACCTATTAAAAAAAAAGCTCCCATACAAAATACCGATAATTTTTCTTTTGAAAATCATCAAATAAAAATTTAATTTAATGGAATTTTTATTATTAAAAATTAAATATTAATCGATTATTTATTTTTTTGGCCAATACATAATTTATATTTTTGCCACATCGCTTCGACTATATACAATCGCATAATTCAAAGAATCGTTTTATTCGACCATACATAAAATTGTTTTAATATAAGTTTCAAGGGTGCTGCCCTGTTTATTTTTTATTGTAAATATTTTCAGTGCAAATCGTACAATAGTACGGTACGTGATGATTTCATTAAGACCACGCGTAACGAATTAATTTTGAAGTACATGTGTACGAGTATCGACTTATGATTCACAACGCCTTTGTGTTATGGAAGTTTTGGAATTCCAATCAATTTGATGTAAAAGGCATCATTGAGGTGTGAAAATCTTTAGGAATTTTATATGATTTAGAGCAAAAAATTGGTGTACAAATATTGGATGAATTCCCTATAAGATTAGTTAGGGTATACAAATAAGACTGTACTGTACTTTCCCGATTTCTAAAAATAATAATATGGTATGCAATATCACCAATATTTATTATGTAAATGTGTTCACAGGATCCACGTGATCTTCACAATAATGTAAAAGCAGGTTAAACGGCAGAATAACTATACCCATTATCATTTATCATGCAACTCTTAAAGTTATAATCCCCCACAAAAGCTTCGGATATTCGAATTCCTCGTATGAATAACAACAGTGACCTCGAAAAATGTACACGGACTACGCTATTAAAATTGGAACGCATAGAATGTACCAAACCAAGCCTAAAATAGCTTAAATCCGTAGTAATAGTTTGATCGGACTCATTGATACTTCTGAAAATAGGTCTTGTTGGTTACATAAACAGAATCAAATTTCATTCAAATCGCTCAACTATTTCTTAGCTGCTAAGACCAAATTGTAATCGGTTTTTAAATAAATTCAAGCGGTCTCAAAATCATAAATGTTAAAATCCGTTATAATATTCTGATGGGACTCAATGAAACCTCTAAAAATAGGTCTTGTTGGATACATAAACAGAATCAAATTTCATTCAAATCGCTCAACTAATTCTTAGCTGCTAAGACCAAATTGTAATCGGTTTTTAAATAAATTCGAGCAGTCTCAAAATCAAAAATGTCAAAATCCGTAATAATATTCTGATGGGACTCAATGATACCTCTAAGAATAGGTCTTGTTGGATACATAAATAGAATCAAATTTCATTCAAATCGCTCATTTATTTCTTAGTGACTAAGACCAAATTATAATCGGTATTTAAATAAATTCGATCGGTCTCCAAATCAAAAATGTCAAAATCCGTAATAATATTCTGATGGGACTCAATGAAACCTCTAAAAATAGATCTTGTTGGATACATAAACAGAATCAAATTTCATTCAAATTGCTCAACTATTTCTTAGCTGCTAAGACCAAATTGTAATCGGTTTTTAAATAAATTCGAGCGGTCTCAAAATCAAAATGTCAAAATCCGTAATAATATTCTAATGGGACTCAATGAAACCTCTAAAAATAGGTCTTGTTGGATACATAAACAGAATCAAATTTCATTCAAATCGCTCAACTATTTCTTAGCTGCTAAGACCAAATTGTAATCGGTTTTTAAATAAATTCGAGCGGTCTCAAAATCAAAATGTCAAAATCCGTAATAATATTCTAATGGGACTCAATGAAACCTCTAAAAATAGGTCTTGTTGGATACATAAACAGAATCAAATTTCATTCAAATCGCTCATTTATTTCTTAGTGACTAAGACCAAATTATAATCGGTATTTAAATAAATTCGATCGGTCTCAAAATTAAAAATGTCAAAATCCGTAATAATATTCTAATGGGACTCAATGAAACCTCTAAAAATAGGTCTTGTTGGATACATAAACAGAATCAAATTTCATTCAAATCGCTCATTTATTTCTTAGTGACTAAGACCAAATTATAATCGGTATTTAAATAAATTCGATCGGTCTCAAAATTAAAAATGTCAAAATCCGTAATAATATTCTGATGTGACTCAACGATACCTCTAAAATAGGTCTTGTTGGATACATAAATGGCATCAAATTGCTCAACTTAGCTGCTAAGACCAAATTGTAATCGGTTTTTAAATAAATTCGAGCTGTCCCAAAAAATCTTTGATAGATCGCAGGCAAAATCTTTGATAGATGTTATTACCTTTTGCTGTTTAGCAGTGAAAATTACATTAAAATTATCAATTTATTGGTGGTCTAACTCTAAAACTATCAAATTGATTTAACATCATCGTTCTATAATAATTATAATCCTTGAGGCCATCGTACAGTTAAAAATAAAATGGTCAACCCATACAGAATATTTTAGTTCATTAACAAGGCATAAATCGTCCCTAAATGTTTCATCCATAATTCAAAATTTGACACTTAAATTTGGAAAACAAAAAAAAATTATGGCTAATAAAAAACCAACAACTCAGTTGTGCCATAATTTATTTCATTTCATAATTTTTTTTCATTGCTATAAACGACATATATACGAACATACATATACGTTTCATAATTTATCATGAAAAACATAATTTAAAATTAACAATAATGTTTTCCACTTTACACTTTTATCCCCCAAATTCACATATTACAGCACCATACATGATACAAAAACAAAATTCAACCAAAAATTATCTCATTCTCTATAGATTTTGAGGTCATCAGTTACATCTGTTGTTATTTTAAAACATATACATTTTTTTTTTGTAAATACATAAAAAAGGATATACGAGCGAACGAGGGCAGAAGACAACATAACTGGTATATTATGTACACAGTGCATTGCTACACAAACGTAAAAAAAAAGAAATGAGGAAAACACGAAAATTCAACAGCACACCGAGTAAAATTAATGTCGGTTTTGGGAAAATAAAACAACAACAAAAATTAAAATTTACCATCAGAACGAACTTTTGCACACAACATGAGGGATGACAGTTTGACAATGATAATTTCTTGCAAAATAAATGATAGTCGTTCAGTATTTTTTATGGCTTGTTGTCTCTATACGATAGATAGTTACAACTCCCCGATTACCTCGGCTCCACATTTTTTTACTAAGTATTTTAATTAGTGTATGTTTACATCAAATAGCCAAAATAATGTCATACTTGAGAAATTCATCTTCATCCCGTGTCATCACATCCATCGGTTTAAACTTTTCGAGAATATGTCTAAATCAACATTTCCGGTGAAAAATCATAAAACATGGAAATTTTGAAATCTGGCTTATATATTTATGTTATGATATAAAATTTTCTTGTGTGTGTATGTGAAACAGCCAGACACATATTTGTGATGTACATGATATGAATTTTCAACACATTTTGCACAAATTTATACTGTGCACACGTTAACGATATAGATACCATCCGTAAAATAGACTCGTATCACACCATATGCGATCTAATCAATTTTGCCATTTCTCAGATACGTTTAACAGAAATAACAAAATGTCAATTTGAGCAAAAAAAAAAAATGAAAGAAGCTGTACAGTAGAAATTTAATTTGATTCACTTTTTCAATGTTTTCGTTCGTCTGGAGTGTATCGGAATCAAATGTCTTCGTCTCTCTAATTTGATGTTATTCTAATTTAATTGATCTGATAGACTTTTTTTTTATTGTCTTTTGTTTTATTTTTCTAATTTTATTCTTCATTGAGTTTAAGACATTTTAATTTCTAAATGTTCATTGTGCATTGGTAAATACGAAATTGATACGTGTATGTAAAATTATACAATCACGTAAGGTAATTTTGTAAGCGCGGTAAATTGAATGTTGTGCATGATTTGATAATTCTCGTGTGTGCTATATATGGGAATGACACAGTCGAATTCATTTGAGACTAAATCTTTACATAAGGCTGTTAAACTGTACATTATTTGGGTTAATAAAAACTAAATGTTTCGTTAAATTTGACCTGGGTTATGGATAATAAAAGTTCTTCCGACCAGATGACACATCCACGGGTAAATTATTTGTCAGCTCGGTAATTGTAGGAATTGATTTATCTGCGTTATTGCAGTAAGTTGGTAGTATACTGATTTTAGCAATGGATCTTTTAAGAGTTTCGTTCTGACCTTTCAAATTAACGACTTTAACTAATTTGTCATGTCCTGGGTGTGTTTCTATCACTTTTGTCATTATCCATTTAGTGGGTGGTATATTTTTATCTTTAATGAGAACTTACTGATTCTTTTTTATATTTGGCCATTGCTTTGTTCATTTCGCGCGGTATGGCATATTCTGTAGATAATCCTTGATTCCGAAATTTCCAAAATCATTGTGCATCCTATCGACCAGCTATCACTTAGTTATTAGTTGTCGTTTTAATTTAAGATCCATTAAAGTCTAGAATTTAAAGATGCTTCGATTTGATTTAGAAAAGTGGTCAATTCTTCGAACTTTAGTTGTGACGGTGCGATGGTTTTCTTCATAGGTTGATTTACTGGTTTTACTCCCGCCAAAATGTGGAAAACCTGGTGGCATTAAATACCACTGTATCGTTTTAAATAACAAGTTATTTCAAATATCATCCGAATTGTAATAGATGGTTTGCAGATATTCATTTGCTGCAACAAAATTTGTTGCGTTGTCGCTTTATAAATTTACAATGTATCTTCTTTGTTCTATGAAGCGATTAAGGGCGCCGAGAAAAAAAAGATGTTACTCTTCTGGCTTTTCGATCCTCTGTTCTGAAGCATTAAAAAATATATGATGAGGTTGAGTCGCTTGATCAGCATTACGTCTGAAGCACATGTGACTATGGCGATTATGTTGTTTTGTAGCCTTTATGTTTTGAAGGATCTAAAATTTCTTTCTTTTAAAAGCAAGAGTTAAAACCACACATCCATGATGGTAGATGTTATTATTATTGAGTATTCTTTGTCATGTTATAGAATTGAGTGCTGCAAATGACATCCAATTCGTATAACTCCATTCTTGCCCAGAAACGGATGGAAGAACAAACGTTGGCTTATTGCCCACTGAACTATTTTCTTTTAATATTTTAATAACATCTGCAAATGTTGTAGATTACGTAGTACCATAATTTTTAATTTTTGAACTGTTAAAGCACCTTTCATCTGATTATCCTAATTAGGACTCTTTTAATAGAGGCGCCCACAAAATGCGGCTACTCTTGTTTTTTTACCGTATCGAATGTAAGAATAGTACTGCGTCTAAGCCAATCTAACTACAACCAATATAAATTATGGTCGCACAGCTTATCAGGGTTTATGCCACGTATGCCACAGTCCAGTAGGTTTTCTTTAGATTTTACATGTTTCCATTGTGCGGGGCTCATAAAAAATGATAATGTAAAATTCTATTCGCAACAATTGTTTGCCATTATGGGCGTTCTTGTAGCTAGGCTAGCATTATTTTTAAATCTGTTGACGGCTGAATCTTACAGTTTGAGTACCTATAGCCTCTGAAGTTTTCCTTGGAAGCTTTGCCAATAATAAAGCTACCCACTTTGGTTTTCCCGATAGTAAAGTTACAGTAGTTTTTCCTGATTTTGTAAGTTGCAATAAGTAGCTGCTACGTACCCTACGATGCATCGTAAAATTTATGAAGCTCCAAATCATGACACTTATGTTCTGTGTTATGTTCTTGTCTTCTTTTTATTTCTTCAGTTAGCTTTTCGTCCTACGAAAAACTATAGTAGAGGAAAACCAACCTTATGGATCGAAAATTGTGCCTATTTCGAATATAAGGTATCGTTTTGTTGGGGTTCTCATTTCTCATATTATCAGTACCTATACTGACTTCGAATTTAAATTCGTCATATTGTTGATCCCACGTACGGCCAAACGTTTTTATAGATTCATGTTTCATGTTCCTTCCATAACAGCGTTGTTATTCGATTCTCATTTTTGCAGTTTAACAGTTTAGTTGCTGACATTTTATGGCATATTCTATGGTACCTGCATCAGAAACGTTATCATCAACATAAAAGTCATATGTAGAAGAATTATTGAAGCAAGTAAATATGTCTGTTGTTTATCTAAAGCGAGTTGTCTTAGGGTTCTTATGGCCAGATATGGAGCAAAAGATGTATCAAAAGATGTCTGTCGGTTAGAAGGATCTTTCGGTACATCTTTTCGATATCTGCAATAAACACATATTTATATTTCCTTTACTTTGTTATGATCGCAAAAAAATCATGTTGCAGTAGTGGCCCGACTAATGGATTGAGACTTTGTATATTTGATGTTTTCATCGTTGCGTCAAATACTATACTCTATCCTTTGTTGTTGTACTGGATTGTTTAAAAAGTGCATGGTGTGGTAGATAACTGGATGTATTCATATAGAAAAATAAATAAATAAATAAATGTGGTATTCTTGTTTTAATTGCGGGTACTTGTCTAATCTCTGCTCCACCAGTAGCAATTTTGCTATATATATTGACTCCTGCTATCTCCTAAACTAAACTCCTCCTTTATTGGTATGGAGATTTCATACCTTTTATCTACTAATCTACTTTAGGTGTCTTTATATGATCTATCACCTAATTCTTCGTCTTCTGAGTCTTGTTAAGTTTTACTAATTTCTTCAATTTCCCAGAGTTTGCGCAGTTCTAAATAAAAACTATTTTGAGATATCATGGTCAAAAACGCCGAGTTTGAAGTTGCTTGTGTTTGCATCATTCCCATAAGAACTCATTCTAGCTTCGTTTTTTGAGCTACTAAATGGTCTGGTGAGGTTTTAATTATTTCATCCTTTAAAATATTTGCATAAATATCTGCACCTAGAATCATATAAATAGGTACAGGTGTCTCATAGTTTAGACCTGACAATATTAGCTCCAATTTTGAAAAAATGAACGATTTTCCATCAGATGGAATTTTGTTAGCACTTTAGTGCTTTTATTTTTTATATTACTAGTCGTCATTCCACGACTCAAGTTTTTTTATCCGGGTTTAGCTTAATAGTTTGTTATCCAACAATATATGTGATAGTTTCATTTTTCATTGGTGGCTAGCTGTTCCTGATTTATCTTGTTCTAGAGACTTTCTCCACAAAAAGTGCATTGATAGTTTTAATCATCAACTTAAATGTGCCTGAACGTTTATTGATGTCGGCTATATGGACGTATTTAGGTTTCCACCACATTAACTATATAGGTAACAGATCCTGTTGAAGAGCAGGGCTAGTTAACAGTACATCGTTTAAAGAAATTTCAGTCCTAGTTGTCGCAGATCCGTCGTCAGTACCTGCTCTTATTTAGTAACTGGTTTCAATATAGTAGCATCAGCTACCTTCATGGGAACTGAAGCGTTATATTAATCCAAAAAATGCTTGTTTTATGAATATCAAAATACTAGTCTGCATCCAATAATACTTCGAATGGAGCAGCAGGAAAACATGATGGATCAGCCCATACTAGTTTTTTGACACGATTCAATTTCTTTGGGTCTATATGCTGCTTTTGTATATGTGCTAAATTTTTGAACTCTAATGCCTTTATACCTGAATTATAACATATTAGAAATATTTTTCTACGGTAACCAACGGTATAATTAGAATTTTTGGAATTAAAATACTTTCTCGTTTCGGTATGCCACTAATTATGATAACCATAACAATATTTAATACATATACTTGTAAACAAACTGAGCTGATGCAAAAAATTGCACCAAATTGAATCGCTGTATTGTTTTCATTTTTGGTTGAATTTTATTGATGAAAAGTCAAAATGATAGTAAATACATTAAAATTGGAAAATAAATTCAAATTGTATATTTATGGCCTCCTTTTGCCTTAACTATAGCCATGAGACAGTCGGAAAAGATATTCCACGCTGCACGTCCTGGTAAATAGCTTAATTGGAGCGACCGACAATTTGATATTTTTAAGTGCCAACCTTCATCGAATTTGCTTGCGAAGAATTTACCAGCCCCTGTGTTGACGAAATAAAATGCGATACGAGCTTTTTTGAAACATATTTAGTTAACGCGCGCTTTATGAGGCGGTGCAGAATCCATTAAGAATGGAATTTTTGGGGCCTGCAGTTATAAAATGTTTGCTTACCAAATATTTAAGCACAACTTCCAAAATAGTTTTGCGATAAACCGTTGCGATTATTTTTACACCACGGTTAAAAAATGAATGCAGAGCGTCTATCGGCAGTAATGGCGGCCCAAACCTTTAACATTGGTAGTATTTGCTTTCTGGTAGCCATCTGGATGTGCATTTTTCTCATGACCTCGCTAGCGAGACGATATTCGGACCAAGATACTTGCGTGCAAACTAAACAATTCCCTTGCTCGATCCAATCAATTTTTTATGTTCAAAGACAAGATCGTGAGTCTTTTGGATCTTTAAAGGTTTCCATCTAAACACATTTGCATTGCATCCATTCTTTGCATATGTTTAGCTCTGCAGTCAAACTATATTGGGATGGAGATTTCGTTTAATTCGACATGCTGTTCGTTTACGCGCACTCCTTTGCATCTGGCAATATGCTACGAGTATCGTTGTAACGGGAAATAATGCGAGTCACTAAAGATTTATGCACATGGAATAAGCTTTCTAATAATTTGGAATTGTGGCTTTCCAACAAAATGTAGCACAATAACACTGTTGCTTTTAAATTTCATGCAGGAAATTTATTATTTCCGTTTTAACATAGTCCCAAATGCTGTAAAGCAGAGCCTTTAGTTATTAGCGGTAGAGTGGATTTAAAAGAGCCAATTAATAATAAAATCATCCCACCTACGACACTTTTGTTTCTTTTAACATTTCATTGTCCGACTTAGTGTTTCGATTGCTCTTTAGTCCGACTTTGTATACATTCGTCCCTAACCAACATCATATATTGTTGCAACGTCTATCCACGATTACTATTTTTATTATGTTTCATTATGTTTCTTCATGTCCTCAGTTCAAGGGCAAATTCGTATTATGATGATGTCAGAAAAAAATATTTATTTATATATTAAATTGTAATAATTTTACAATTTCACCTATGTTACAAAGTTCATTTTATGCATGTGCTCATTCATGAAGGACTATGCAACTATATAAGTAAACCGGCTACCGAAACTGTTGTTCCAACGTTATTTCGTGATATTTAATTTTTGTATTTTCGAGTAGCGTGCCAGATATTCCAGAGGTGGCTATTTCAACAGCAACTCTTTTGGTCTAATAAATTACAATTGTACACCAAAATATCATCCACCATGACATTTTTAATTTTCTCACCATTTCTTTCAATCAATTAATCCAATTAATTTGGTAATTTACGTTAAACCAATTATTAACACACTTATACGGTAGTAACTATGGTAGTGACTAGCAAATCATTTTAAAATTGCTAAACAACATCGTTCACTTTTTAATGTCTATGATAGTATAATCCTTATGCTAATAGATGCGTTTGCTGTTATATTACTAAAAAATATTTTTTCAACGAGTTATCATAATAATAATTTTCTTAAATTATTTAGAATTTTTGATTTCATCACAATACAATTTCTCAAAACTAATAAAAATATTTTCGTTTTGTTTTTCAACAATTAAACAAAAGAGTAAGAATTCTCGCCTACTGTTTTATCTTGATAAAATAAATTTTTTTAATGAGATTGAGAACAAACGATATACGTAAAACACTATGCCACTATATGGGATAGTCTATAGCCTAATTACCAGTCAAATAAGTTTGAGCTATAGTTGTTCTGCTATAAATATTTTGGAGGTTATACAAATAAATATTTTTGTATACGTTTTTTTAGATACATTTTTTAAACACTATGTATATCAAAGGATTTCAAAAATTGATAGCCCCTTCTTTATGATTTTTTCCTAGAGCGAAACAAATAATCACCTCCTAACGGATTAGCACCGCAAATCCCTGGCCACTATGTTTAAATGATATTTATCCGTTGAATTGTATATTCGAAAATTTGGATCAACTAAGAAAACGACGTCCCATTTACTTAGGATTCTTCGGCGAACATAATTTTTTAAAACATTGAAACATAAGCTTTCTTCTCAACCTGTTTTAATTTTCTCAGAATTGATGTTTCTATCCCACAATTGAAAAGGAGTTGAATTAAACTTTTTCGTCCCCAGATGCATATTGAAACTAATTTTATTCAATATTAATACTGATTATTGCTCTTTGAAAAATTCTAATCCTTCTTCTCGTTTGTTACGGCGAAATACTGAGACGAAAATGATTAATAAAACTGTCTGCAAAACTCGGAAAATTAAATCAAAATACAGATGCAGCAAGTTACATGTCACATTTAAATTCAAAACATTACAATTACAAGTTAGCAATCACTAAAGTACAAACAAAGATTACAAGGTGACACAAATAATTCACTTGTAGGAACAGGTAAAATATTAGTTAATTTTCATATATAATAATTACTTTTGACAATTTCAAAAATTTGAAGAATTTTTCAATTCACACCTACATTTATCACAAACTTCACACTTATTACTTTAAATACTACAAAAATTTCAAGTTCAACAAAAAGTATCTCCTTCAAACGTGTTTCAAGTCTCATACTCCATATGTAAAGTAAAATAAAACGATTTCGTCTATAATTTGATTTCACTTCGACATATCAACCCTTTCATCCCCTAAATGTTTATACGAATTTTTTTTATAATAAATTGATCATCAAAATAAAATAAAAACATGAATTGCTTGAACTATTTATTAAGTGAACATAAAATGATTTTTAAGTGAAGAAGGAAGAGGGCCGAATACGATTCAAAGAAAATTAAAAGGGAGAAAAACTATTGAGGTA
The DNA here is from genome assembly GCA_963556175.1 of Tipula confusa. Classification (NCBI taxonomy): domain Eukaryota; kingdom Metazoa; phylum Arthropoda; class Insecta; order Diptera; family Tipulidae; genus Tipula; species Tipula confusa. The sequence goes on along the minus strand of OY744476.1, from coordinate 79,365,655 downwards.
TAATTTCCCTTGTCAAAATCAACATTATGTGTATGAATTGGCGGCGCTGATGGTGATGGTGGTGGTGGTGGTGGGTTTATAATATATGTGTATGTTGTTTATAGGGTGGATTTTTTTTTTAAAGTTACACATGTAACTGTAAAATAAAACACAACACAATTCGGAGTAATAAACATTTTATTTTTGGAAATTATACTTTGGAAAATTTTGGGGGAGTATAAAAAAAGTTGTTGTTGTTGTTGTTGTGTGTATGTGGCAGTGAAAATGTCCCAGTGGGAATTTTTATTTTGTTTGAATTATACTTGTATCTATCTTGTTTTCCATTGTTTTCTGTTTATCTCGCTATGTGTGTACTGTGTATAACATAAACTCTCCAGGGGAGATTCTTGTCAAATATGGCACATCTGTTATCATCAATGAACAGTTTTATATATATATATATATATATATATATATATATATATATATATATATATATATATATATATAAATTTACGTTGTTTGGTTGCCGCTTTCGTTTTGGGTTTGTATAGTTCGATGGGTTGCAAAAATTAGAAATAAATTATTTTTCGATTTTATTTTTTTACATTCATGAATCTTTACATTGGTCTTATGCTTAAGATGGACTAATACGATAACCCGTATTAGGATATTCTGATTGTTTTTTTTAAATCTTATTTTTAGGTCTAAATAAGAATTGCGTTACGTATTTTGTGATTGACCTAAGGTCATGTTCGATAACAATGTAAGTGTCATGCTGTAAAAAATTAATTGAAATTAATTTTGGGACATCTTTCAGGACCTTTTGAGATTATTATCATTAGTAATTCAATTTATTTAGCAAATATATGTGAGAGGGTAATTTTATCTAAGATGATGAATGGCAATGTGAGATTGACATTGATATTAAAAGCTTGGCTTATGTATCTATTGAGATGGTTAAAGTCATTTGTGATAAGTTTAATGACCTTGGTCAATCGCTCAATTTTTGGAAAATGATTCAAACTCAACCAATCTGAAAAGTGACGAAGGTAAATTATTGATTGACCTTAAATCTGATTGTTTTCTTGGCACTGGGCAATGACGTAATTAAACGAGTGCATGATGATCCTATCTCAGCAGATCTTGGAATTGCTAGAAGTCTCGAGCGTTTACAGTGTCAAGTTTATTGCCAAAGACGTTAAAACCTATATAAAGAATTTCCTAATTTGTACGATTAGTCAACCCGTGAATTACACCACCTGGCCATAAATGTACCTCATTGATAACCCATTCAAACATTCCATTTCTATATTTGGATTTTTTAGGACCATATACCCACGATCTAAATCAGGTAATTCTTTAATTTTGATTATTTTTAAAATTATTTCGATTTGTTTGTTTGCAAATATTAAGTAACAATTTTCCGTACCCTAAACCATCTTTACTGACAATTGACCACAATTTTGTTCATTGGGTTTTAAAAGTTTTTTTAAATAAATATGGCGTAAAATATGTTTTACCACCTAAATACTTACCGCAGAGCAATGATTCAGAAAGAGTGAATCGTACACTTTTACCGGTTTTCCGACCGTATATTAAAGGTGATCAACGACTTCTGGATTTCCATTGTCAGAATTAAAATCACCCCTAAATAACGGAAAGCGTGGTAGTAGCGAATATTCGTTTCACTTTATAGTATTTGGTAAGTTACTTAAAACACGAAGGTGTTTTAAGTAACTTACCAAATACGAAGGTGATTTTGATAGCGCGATAAACAAAACCGCATGGTATTAGGAGAAAACTATACAGGTATATGTTCAGTGAAACCATTCCAATAAATATACAGTAAACATTTAAGGTGAATATTTTTTGTTTTTGGTGTTGTATTGCAAAAATTAGTTTTACTTTAGAGATTAGTTAAGGCTTATTTAAGCATTAGTTAAGGTTTAGTAAAGATTTAGTTGTTGATCCAGATGTTTTTAGATGTCAGATTTACGTGTTTAGTTATGTTGTAGTGAAGTTTAATTAAGTTTATATAGGATTTAGTTAAGTTTCAGGTAGCGTTTTTACTAGTTAAGGTTTAGTTATGGTTTGGTTAAGGTTTAATCATGGTTTAGTTAAGGTTTAGTAAGGTTTAATTAAGTTTTATTTTTGTTAAAGTTTAGTTAAGGTTTAGTTAAGATTTAGTTAAGGTTTAGTAAAGGTTTAGTTAATGTTAAGTTAAGGTTTAGTTAAGATTTAGTTAAGGTAAAGTTAAGGTTTAGTTAAGGTAAATTTAAGATTTAGTAAAAAAAAATCCTACTTTATATTATCTTTTTGTTATCGTTAATTACTGTGTATTTTCTATAAAAAATAAGAAAAGCTACCCATAAGTTGGTTTTGTTACAATAGCCCGATGAGATGTTTATATAAGTTTACTTATCAGATCGAAATTGAGCATTACTGCCACTCACGCACTACTTTAAATTTTAATAGTTATATAACTATTCTCTAGACGTTTTAACAAATCAAAAATTTTTATCCGTGTGGCCCATTTGGGTTGGTTGATACCCATCCGAAAGACACATTCATAAAAATCAATATTTGTATAAGTCTAACTGAACTAAATACCACTCATTCCTAAGCTAACATTTGAATTGGATTTACAGTCGTCTGATTGAATCTCTGAAAAACGTTTTCGTTAATCTAGTTCCCGAGCAGATCCAACTAGGCAACAACCCGTATTCTTGTTTTACATATTTACAACCTAACGAAAGTTTTAAACGAAATTTCAATTAAAACCCCACAATTTAAAAAAGGGATAGTAAATAATGAAGAAAAAGTCAATTAGAACATTAGTATTATCATACTGTGTCGTCTTCAAAATTTTGAGTGTTTTGCTACTTCAGTATATATAATCAGGATTCCTGCTGAATAAGCATTTCGAATATAGCTATATACGCACATAACGAAACGACAATTTTTTTGGGTGGGTTTATTATGGAATCAAAATATTAACTTATAATTTTGTTCTAGACTAATTTGGTCTATTTAAGTTAGATAAACCATAAACGCAGTTAAATAAAAATCCTTCGATATACGCAAACAACCGTATATATAGTTTTAGGTAAGAGACAAACGAAATAAATTCCTATCAGAACCAGAAATTGGGTTCCCTAAATGTCTCTCGATACATTCGTACACTATAATCGTTATCATCTATACCGTCATTGTTTTTTTTTTTTTTTTTTTTGTATATATTTCGAAATATAATCTCATTTCGACTTAAAATTACGGTACATTGAACATTAGAAAAATACTTACGATCCCTTTTATTTTGGTACCATATATATACGTACATGTAGATGAATGGAATTTAATATCAAAAATTTGTGTGTGTGTGTTTGTTGAAGTTAAAATGAACACACATATAAAAAAAAAAATGCGCCCTGAAATTAAACTACCCCCTAATAATAATCGTAATCGTAATCATAATATTTTATATATAGTATAAACGTATATACGAGAGTATAAATACCGAGATTTTTCCTAATTTTCAATCGTCACTGGACCAAAAAATTATGATAATCGCGTCAAAATACGATACACATCCATACAGTGTTGGTGCGATGGCTTTAAATTTCATGATACTGTTTGGGTGTCGTCTTGTGTATTCGAAATTGTTTTGATAGATTACTGTCGTAACACAAAATTTTATTGTATAAATTACAAAAAATATAATTCAGGATTTTAAGGAGTGCGTGTGGGATTTGCATGGTTTTTATTTTATTTGAGTAACTATACTAGCGAAGAAAAATTTGATGGATTGCTGAGTGGTTTTGTTTTATAAAAATGATAGACATGGATATTGCGATGAAGAACACGAACTATACTAGTGTTTTATAGAATAACTTGAAAAAAGATATGACTTTGTGATACAAGTGAGCGTAAAAAATTTTCGTGAGTGAATATTTGTACCTAATCTTTAAAACATCTCAGCAACGAGTTCTTAACAATTGTAAACTAAAACACTCGGAAATTAGCTCAAGTGAAATATCTCAATATGGCTGAGCCAATTCTAGCAGCACTCAAAAAGCAACGCAGCACTAATTATGCTGTCGATGTCAGAAATGTGGAAAAAACATAATATATACACTGTTATACGAAGACCAAAAGGTATCTGATTCCACAAAGGGCACTCAGTCAACAATATCAGAAGTGCTTACCAATCTCTCCCGGAATAACATTTTATACTTTCAACTGCCACCCTAGGGGCAGTTGATCGCTCGGAAGAATAGTTTATTGCAAGGCACTATTGGACTCCGGATCAAATTTCAGGCAAATTTTATAACTGAATCCTGTGTGCAACGTCTTCAATTGACAAAAAAAAATGAGCGAGTCTCAGTTAGTGGGCTAGGCCAAGCTAGTTCTGGAATTTCCAAGGGTATAGTAACAATCACGCTAAAACCGAAAGTTTTACTTGAGTTTTTTTTTTCGAAGCCCTCGTAATGTCTAAAATTTCAGGTAAGCTCCCATCGCAAAATTTAGATGTCAATGTAAAATCTCGGAATCGAATTAGCCGATCCTCAATTTTTCAAGCAAGAAATCATTGATATTCTTATCGGAACTGAGTATTTCTTCCATATTTTACCAATGGACAACTCAGATTACGACACAAATGTATACTTAAAATACTGTGTTCGAATGGATTGTTTCCGGCCAACCCGGACATCCCAGGGACTACTCAGTTTCAATGTTCACATCTTCTAACAGTAAAAACGATGAAATGAATATAGATAAAAGTCTACGTAAACTTTGGGACCTGAAATCAGTTAATGAGCAAAGGAACATGCTAACGCCTGAAGAAGCCTTGTACGAAGACAATTTTGTACAAAATACTACAAGAAATTCTTAAGGCAAATTTGTCGTTAAGGTGATTCAGTGCAGTCAGCTATTCAGAGGCTCAGCGGAATAGAGCGAAGATTTATCCGCAATACCATACTTGCCAAAATGTGTCTTCACTCTATGACAGAGTATACCAGCAGCTGAACCATATAAAAGTAATTTTTTCTTACCGTACCGCGGCGTATTGAAAACTACAAGCCGCGCCACTAAAATGCGAGTAGTATTTGATGGTTCTTGTAAATCCACCTCGGAAGTTTCCCTAAATGATTGTTTGTCAGTTGGATCTACGGTACAATCATCTCTATATGCAATACTTCTTAGGTTTAGAGAGTACAAAATTGTCTTTTCTGCCGATGTGGAGAAAATGTATCGTCAAGTCGCGGTTTCCTCCGAAGACACAAAATAGCAAAGAATCGTTTGGCAATCTGATGCAGCTCAGCCTATACGTCACTTTAAATTGGAAACAGTCACCTATGGTTTAGCATCGACATCATCTCTGGCGACAAGAGCCTTAAAGTAAATTGCAGACGACCATAAAACGGTAGAACCACACGTTTCGCAAACCATATCGCGGAACATTTACGTTGATGATCTTTTGGCAGGAGCAAATAGTGAAGAAGAAGCAATACATCTTAACAAAAGAATCTAAGATATTTTGGAATTTTATGGATACCACCTCAGGAAGTGGAAGTCCAATAGTGATGTCTTATTGCACAAGATTTCTCTCAAAGAAGAAATACAAGAGCACAACCCAAAAGAAATACGGGACAATAGTTTACAACCCGGAGAGTCTTATAAAGTATTAGGAATTAATTGGAAACCCAAAACTGACCACTTTAGTTTTATCGCTTAAAGTCCCGATTCTCCTAAGTTCACTAAGAGAATTGTGCTATCTCAAAGCTAGTAGATTATTTGGTCCAATGGGATGGCTAGCACCAGTGGTCATAGCTTCCAAAATATTTCTCCAAATGCTGTGGGTGAGAATTTTGAGTGAAATCACCCGCTACCACCAGACAAACACGTTATTTAGCACAATCTAAGAAGTAATTTGAAAACCATAAATAATATATCCATTCCTAGATTTGTCAACACAACCGATCATATGCAAGTTAATGTTCATGGTTTCTGCAACGCCAGTCAATTAACCTTTGCAGCACTTGTATATGTTTGGGTCATTGATTCAGGTGGTAAAATACACATCAATCTTATATCCGCAAAATAACACAATTGGAGACATGTTCCAACCGCTGACAATCCAGCCAACTGTGCTTCTGTTGGCTCCTCGCCAGCTTAAATCACATACGTTTTGGTGGAATAACCCAACTTGGAAAGTGAAAGATCAAGAATTTCAGCTAAGAAATTATGGACATGACCACGAAGCATCAAATAAATCATCCGCGTTCACTTTCACTTGCACTAGCTCATCAAACGATTGGTTTGTATAATTTAATCAAAAAATACTCGTCATTTCACAAATTAAAGAGAGCTTCATATTTTGATTCATTGAAAATACTAAGAACCCAAAAAATTCTAGAGTTAATTATATACGGCAAGAAGAAGTATTACCTGTAACGCATGTCATTTGTCACTAAGACCAATGCCAATACTACAATGACGAAATTTTCAAGCTAAAATACAAGCAAAGAATCAGTAAAACTAATAGTTTAAAGTCATTGAATCCATTTTTAGACGATTCTGGTTTACTTCGAGTTGGAAGAAGGCTGCCAAACAGCACCGTTCTATATTTCATGAAGCATCCTAAAATTATTCATCTAATGTCGATGATTACATGGCTAGTCCTTCGTGACATTCATTTGGATAATAAGCACGCAGGCACATCACTGCTTTTGTCTATTTCGCAATAAGAGTTTTGAATTCCAAAGGGTAAAATAAAGGCCAAAGAAGTAGTTAGAAAATGCGTCATATGCACAAAATTCAGAGCTGATCTACAACAACAAATAATGGGGAATTTACCAACTTCACGAGTCCAACTCATACGCCCTTTCTTTAAATCTGGTATAGATTATGAAGGTCCCATTTCCATTCACCTTGCCAAAGGAACTGGGCAAAAACCATATAAGGCTTATACATATGCCTATTTATATGTTTAAGTACGGAGGCGGTCTATTTGGAGTTAGTGACTGTTATGTCAAGTGAATCATTCTTACGGGCTCTGGAAAGGTGCACAGCCGGACGGGGAATTGTCTGGAACTCCATAGCAATAATGGAAGACATTTTTGTGCTAAAACAATTTGCTAAAATTATTAAAAAATCAAATAATATTTCGGAATATATTTCCAGGTGTCGTATAACATGGAACTTTATTCCTCCTAGCTCCCCACACTTTGGTGGGCTTTGGAAGACTGCAACCAAGTCAACCAAATACCATTTTAAGAGAGTCATTGGGTGCAACATTCTAATTTTGGAATAGATGAACACGCTACTTGCAGAAATTGAAGGAATTCTGAAATCTCGACCATTATGTGTCATTAACGATAAAGATGTTGATCCATTGACGCCGTATCACTTCCTGATTGGACATCCACATACCAAAATTTCGCAACCGCTGACATAACTCATTTAAAGGAATCATATCTTAGCCGCTGGCCTATGTTTCAACAAATAAGTCAGCATTTTTGGAAAAGGTGGGACGTTGAATATCTTACGTCATTACAACAGAAAGATGACATCGTTCTAATCAATGAAAAAAACCTTCCCGTAAACCAGTGGCGGATTAGCAAAGTTATCGAACACAAAATATGATAACAAATAGAAACCCAAAACGAAATAAGTTCGCGATGCCAATTGTACAATAAATGGAAAGGCGGTACCCTAATCAGTTTTTACATGGCATTGCTGACCCGGACCGTATCAACATTCTGGCTTCATCGCATTCGATCGCGAGCTTGTACTTCGTATTGTTCTAGACAACCCGAAGAAGACAAGTCGTTCTCTACCTCGAGGAGCTATTGTCGCCGACAGTGACCTCTGCGCTTGCCAAATGGTGGCTATCTTCTCAAATATTGCTGATAGCTAGCGTACTCGCTGTTATCTTGTACGAAAGATAATTTATAACATGAGGTTAAGGAGTATCGGGGGCAGAGCCTCTCATTGCCGTACACCAGATCTAATTACCAAAATTCCTGATAACTTTTTCTCAACTTTGTATCAATTTTTCTGTTTGTTGATATTTTTATTGAGGTTTTTTACGGATGCGGGTAGTCAGCCCAGCACTCCAAACTTTGTTATGTAAAACCTAAGTATGCAGGATTGAATGTTATCAATAATTTTAACTGAGCTGATGCGGAACATTGAAATTTGAAAATATATTAGAGATATTCATGAACATAACACAAAACGCACAAGAGAATATTTTACTATCGTGAATATATTTAAGACACAGTTAGAAATGTATATTAGACAGACATAAATAAGCATATAAACTGAAATGGGGTAAAAAATCATTGGTTCTAGCAAATATTATGTAATTACAAATCAATAACTTGTAGTACGCTCGTTTTGCAACCGCTTTGGATAATTTTCGTTTAGCAAATTCTAAGCATTTATACCGTAGTGACTAACGGCTCCATCATGTTGGTATATGTGCAAGCATCTATGATTACCATATATACACTAGCCCATACATTTACACTGAAGCAGTGTTGAACTGATGTTTATTTTCTGGAATGAGCAATTTCAGCAGCCCACGTGTAGTTTGCGACAATTTGTTACATAATCTCTTGTGAAAAACAGATCCGATATAGGATTATATGGTTTACAAAAATAACATTGAAGAATTTTATTCTTCGTCGACATTGAAATGATTTGGTAAAATTGAATGAAGTCCACCCGAAATCTTCTATGAATATATTTGTTAATACTATTGCATCAAGAACACGACGAAAAACCAAAAGGAATCAATGTACTCCTTAAACGAGAAGACTGCTATCAGTTAGACTATTGTACATTTTCTTAAATTATTTAGAATTTTTTATTAACAACACTGACACAACACTATACAATTTCTCAAAACTAATGAAAATATTTAATTTTTGTTTTTTCAACTTATAAACAAAGGAGGTGATAATCATTGCCAACTGCATTACTGATCAAAAAAAAATTTATTTCAATATTAACACTATAATATCTCGTAATTATAGGTTGAAAATAAACGTGACAAATAATGTATAAGAGGATTGTAGAATATCAAGGCGAATCAAAATTAAGTGACACTAAAAATCATCATTTTTTATAACAATATGTTACAACCAATTAGTTAATTGCATGAAGATGCAAGATAACCACTCACATCGTAAATATAGCCAGTTAAATAAGACAAAGTTGATCGCTTTCATATTTTGGAAGTAAAAGTTTTATATTTGTTTTTTTTTCTGAACCAAACGTTTTAAACACCCTGTATTTCAAAGGATATCATAAATTTGCCCTTCTTTCATACGATTTTTTCTCAGAATGAACCAAGAGATAGTTTATTGGCGGATAACTCTTGTGACTAACGCTTTCAATTCTCAGCAGCATTTCGTGCTACGTAAGTGGGGGACTGATTATAGCTTTAAGTGATATTCAACTTCGTTTTTTAACAACATAAACAAGTCAGTTAAACAACTCAACTCAACAAAATATAAGATAAACACAGAAGTAATAGATTAGATCAAAAACTATCTAAGGCAAACGGAACTCAAAACTAAACAAGGGCACGAAAAGGCATTCAAAACTTGAAAGACCATTAAATAAATTTTCTCCAATAGAAGAATAGGGGAGAATTTGGCTTTAAATGATAAAACAAACAAGGAGTCAATTTATTCTTATTTTGTCCAAATTTGTCATGTAGGACCAACTCAAGGTTAAGAAAGATCAATCCTATGCAATCCTCTAATGATTCTGTTACTGGATTTTAAGAAATTCAATTGACAACAATTCCACAAACAAGCGATTTGAAAATATTAGTGGAAAAAATATTACCCAATATTAGACAATGCTAAAAGAACATAACCTTGAATGCTAAACTTCAATAAAAGTAGACGTCAAGACCAAATAAAAACCAAACAAAGTAATGTTACGTTCATCTTAAAATTTCAGAATAGGATAATACGGAGCATCCTTAATGCATAATGGTAGAAATAATGATCATCCTAGATAATTTTTGAAATTGCCATTAAAATGTTTAAAAAATGGAGACAAGAACTAAGGTTCAGCAACATGCTTACAATAAAGCTCCTGAATAACACAAAAATTAGTTCACAGATTTAAAAGTAACCAAATTGTTCACCTGATTCAATTGTGAAGATCAATGGTATTATGAAATCCAATCAGGAGCCTTTTTACTCTATTCAAGTTATGCCGCGCATTACAAAATTTAATATTGCAAGTTACATTTGTTAGATGGAAGCGTGCATCCATCAAATTGGTTTAGTTGTAACAAAGTATCGTGATCTGTGGTTTGGGTAAATATTACTTTGGTCGGACAAAAGGAGCTACGCACAACATTGCGAAACATTCAATCAACTTTCTTCAAATATTTTATGAAGATTCCCGATATCACCATACGTTATATATAAATATGTAAGAAAAAATTGTATTGACAATTGTAGATGCATCCAGAAAAAGAAAAAGTTAAAAAATATTGAATAGAACCGACATTATTAAGCATTTTAAACAGTAAACATTAAAGATCCGTACCTATAGTGCTGTTCCTGTTTCATTTATAGCCACAAACATCCATAATATTCATAAATATCCGGTAGCTGATGTTAATTTTCAATTTGATATGTATGTTAAAGAAGTCAAGTAGATTTATTAATCAAGATTAGGTTGTCTAAATGTTTAATCCATCTGGATTTAAGCTTCGAAAGGATACCACCAATGGCTGCTTGATGTAAACAGGAATAGTCCACTGATGAAAGGCAGTAGTGCGAGACGGATCTATTAAACCGTTGAGCCTATAGTATACAATCCAAAAAGGACGCATTACATTTTTCGGTTTGCTTATAGAAAGATTAAAGCAAAATAAAAAATACTTCTGTCAGTAGGAATCCAGAAGGATTTTTGATCCACTAGGCTGGTTATCACCGATATCCAAACTAATACATATAGTAAACAACTTATTTTATGCTTCATATAGCTAAGCTTCAGAACTCGATTACTTTCAACAATCTTTACTGCTACTATATCAACCTTTCACAATTAACATTGTTGGCTAAGTGGTTTTCTATATTTAAAAAATACATAATCGGTCAATCAGAACCTGGTCAATCGGTAAATAAAGAACAAATTAAACCACGAATCGAAAAATTGAGAGATACTTGGAATGAATTTCATGAAGTAGAAACTCAACTTTCAAGATACCCTGGTCAAATAATAGAGTCAAATGATTTTTAAGACAAATATGATGTTACAATGGCCGCATTGCGGCACATGCTAAATATCAGAACCCCGAGCATAGTACCTATCGCAGCTACTTCAAATAATATATCCGTGAGTAGAATAGGATATGATGGTGATCGATCAGCCTATCTAGGCATGGATTTCCGACATCCATGTGTCGCAGTTGTACCATTTTATAGAGATCACTCAAAATGGCAGTCATTTCAAGACCAATTTACTACTTGAATTGTTGGAAATGATGCCCTGTCAAATATGAACAAGTTCCAATACTTAAAAATTTTTTAAAGGGAAATGCAGCCAAATTGATACGCCATTTACCACTCTCTGAAACAAAATACATGGAAGCATGGAGCAAACTTGAAAAAAAAATATGACAAGAAGAAGCATACCGTGAAAGAGCTGATTCATTTATGGTGAGTTAAAGTATTAAGATCAATCTGTGACATATCAGACGAAGTACTAAGAGGGCTCAAAGTACTTGGTAGTCACTTGGTTTGCCATGGTTAGTTCACTTAATTATTAAAAAGATAGACATCAAAACTCAAAAATTATAGGCACAAAATTCCAATAGTATTAATTGTCCAAGTGTAAATGAATTGTTAGCGTTTCTTTCCAATCGCTGTGATGCTCTTAAATCCTATATCGCCACAAAACGCTCCAACCAGATACGTTCTACTACCATTGCAAAAGTCCTCACATCAACCACTATAGAAAATATACCAGATTGTCAAATGAGCAAGAAGCAGCATCCATTATTATGTTGCTATCAGTTTAAAAGATTAAAACCTATATAGTAAGATTTAATTTTTCCTCGCGAATTAATTTGAATTCGCAATTTAATTTGAACGCCATAAATCGCTTATAATGTTCCAACGCTTGTACTCCATTCAGTCCTACTCGAGCATTATTATCAACGGTTCTAATTAACATATCAGATACTAATGGGTCATTGTATGCCGTTAGAGCATTACTCGATGGCAGATCACAATCATCTTTGATAAGTGAAAGCTGTGTTCAAAGAATTGGCCTTAAAAGATTTCGAACATCCCTAATTATTAATGGTATTACAAAATCAGTGTGAAAGCACTTATTCTTCCAAAACCCACAACAAGCCTTCCATCATTTGGTATTAACAAGGACTGCTGGCCAATATTAGACACGTTAAATTTGGTGGGTTCATTATTTCATATTCTGGGAGACATCGATGTAATCTTTGGCAATGACGTATTTTTGGAAATCTTGAGACAAGAAAAAAATAACATTAAAGTCCACTTGTTTGCTCAGAACATAATATTCGGTTAGATAGTAGGAGAAAAGCTGAAGGAGAATAATCACGAAATAATTACAAGTTTTCATACATCTTTTGTTAACAATGATGTGGAGTTACAACTGTTACAAAGGTTTTGGAAGATTAAAGAAATGCACCCAACAACTGTTCAACTAACCACTTCCAAATAACAAGGCGAGGATCACTATATGTAAAAACGACAACACGTGATAATCATGGATGCTACATAGTTTGATTACCATTTAACGGAACTACAGAAATCCTTGGTGGGTCATTATATTGCACTTCTAAACATCTATATAAGCAAAGGAAAAGAAATTTCCAAAAAAGCTTTGGAGAGAAATATCAAAAGTTCATGAAAGAATATTCTGATCTTGGTCATATGAAAAGCATTCCAACTAAAAAACTATCTAACAGACACCTATATATACCTCATCTTTGAAGCTTCGTGTAGTATTCGACGGGTCCTGTAAAACAACGTCAGGTGTTTCTCTCAACGAGGCGTTATTATAGTGAGTTAAACAATTAATGTCTATTAATTGTTAAGTCTATTAAGAATTAATGTACATTTAACTCTGTCTTAGAAGACACAATATAGTACTATCAGCTGACATAGAGAAAATGTGCCGTCAGATAAGCCTGCTTTCAACTGATTGTGACTTTCAGAGGATAATATGGAGAAATAACGTAACTGATACCATAGATCACTACAGCTTAAATACTGTCGCTTATGGGACGTCAATTGCACCATTTTTTGCATCCAGAACACTACACCAATTAGCTGATGATTATATAGAAAAATACCCTAAAGCAGCTACAATACTGAAACGATATTTTTATTTGAAGACTTACTGGGTGCGATGAAGTTGATCAAGCAATACAAATATTTAAAAACATGTAAGACTTACTAGCTGAAAGAGGATTCAAACCAGTGAATTAGAATAAACCACTAATATAGAACTGGAAGACTCTGTCAGTATAAACACCTTAGGACTTCATTAGAATCCAGTTCGGGACATTCAAGTTTACTTTCAAAGTTTCATTTAAGCCAGACATAAAACATACAAAACGATCACTGTTATCGGAAGCTTCACGAATATTTGATCTCCTTGGATGAACCTCTTAAAATTCGTAATAAAATTACTATTTCAACAGTGGTGGCTCCAAAAACTTGATTGGGATGATAAGCTTACGAATAATATGCAGCAAAAGTGGGTCAAACTTCTACCTGCACTTCCAGAACTTGAAAAAATTCAAATTACTAGACCATTGCAACCTTCAAATAACATGAAATCTCTAATTCACATAGAGTTATCATATATAGCTATCAATACCTGTCAAGTGTTGGCATGGACTGACTCACGCATTGTTCTTGCGTGGTTAGCACAGCATCATAGGAAGTGGAAATGCTTTGTGTCCAACCGAACTGCAGAACTTATTGAAACTATCCCAAGAAGCCGATGGAGGCATGTACCATCGAAAGATAATCCAGCTAACCTAGGATTCCGTGAAATATATACTTAATTTGGTTCAAAACCGGTTGTGATGGACGGGTTCAAACTGGCTAATTATGAACAATGGCCAAAGGATTATGGAAAAACGGAAGGAATTCACATTGATGAACGAAAGAAGAATTTCGATTGTTTTTATGTAGTTGTTAAATTCGATATTTGTTCCTCTTTATTTGATAAAATTTCATCTTTAAAAAAAAATCTACCGTATACTGGGTTTTGTTTATAAATTCACATATCTTATGAAACAAATAATATCCGTAGCCATAAAACACAACCAACAACCAGGCATACTCCTCTATCACTTGATGAATTAGCATTTGCAGAAACGTTATGTAGTAAATGGGAACAAGACCAACTATTTTCTAACGAGATAATAAATTTAAAGAAAGGTGTAAAGTTACCAACCCGAAGTATTATACTAAATTTAGCATTTCTGGACAAAAATGATATAAAAAGAGTTGGTGGAAGAATTCAGGAAGCAACCTGCAATTTTGACACGAAACATTCGATTATATTACCTAAACACCGCGTATTAAGCCACCACATAATAAGGTATTATCACACTAAATATTTACATCCTGGTGCGACATTTTTAAGTACGTTAATCAGGCGAAGGCTTTCGATAATTGGATGTTGAAACATGACTAGATTTGCTGTGGAAAAATGATTCAAATACAAACAGCACAACAATGAACAATTAATGGGATACCAAAATCTCGCGTTTCATCATGTAGACCATTTTTAAGCACCGGTGTTGATTATGCAGCGCCCATATATATTAAAAAAGAACTGGTAGAGAGGTCCGTACAAAATTAAAAACGGATATATTGTTTTATTTGTGTGCATGATAATTAAAGCTGTGCATATTGAGGTTGCCAGTGATATGACTAGCGGGACCCTTATAGCAGCACTTCAAATATTTATTTTACGTAGAGATTTGCTCGTTGAAATTTATTGTGGGCAGAAATTTTGTCGGCATTAAACGCAAACTTGACGAGTTATATAATTGATTTAAACCTGAAAAACACTTTGAGCCAATTTCCATATTTTTCCCTTCTCAAAGAATCAAATTTATTTTCAAAAAATGTTAAAGTGACATCGAATGTTTAGTTTCAAAGAGTGAACCATTTAACTTGGTACCGTATAAAAATGTATTTGTTCTAACATTCGATATTAAGATTATTCAAGTACGTGAGTGTAGTGGTCTAAGTGTTATTCATTTAATCATCATCACAGGACAACAGCTTGTGCCAGACACCATGGAATACAAGTTATTAGAGCCCTCTAGAACATCCTCCCTTAACCATACTTATTACTTAGTTCTATGGAGGTTGTCAATATCGAACTCCACTAGTAGAAGGAGTGAAAATGATGTGAGTCACTTGATTTAGACTGATATTGTTAATGAAGAAAATTATGTCCCTTGTTGAAATACGGAATCCACTGGCCGTACAATTTTTATGGTAGTACAATATTACAGTATTTTTAAAAGTGGAACGAATGGTTCGACTTAAATCACCGTAAAGTTGATAAAATGTTACGGTCAAAATTGTTTTTGGTTCAAGTCGTTACCAGGTGCACATAAAAAATCAGTAACATTCTTCAAATCAACCTCCACAATCTAAGTGTTACAAAACGAATGTCGATTAATTATAAAACCTCGTTGCCTACCAACAACATAATAAAATGTCATAACCGACACCAATGCGACAAAAAAAGGTGGGCGCTGATATACGTAATCGTTACGTTAACAGTTTTCCGATACCGAATCCAACAAAAAAACAATTTATTCATCCGCGGAATACAAAAAAAAAAAAAAGAAAAATGTTTTTCGATCAAAAACCAACAAACATTTCATCATTTGAATTATTCAATATTTTCAATTTTCTTTAACACAAAAAAAAAAACAAAAACAAAATCAAAAATAAACGAACGAACGGAAAATTATTTTCTTCAATTTTTCATTTCGATTATACAACTTTGTGTGTGATAAAAATTCATTAAAAGAAAATTTTTCACTTTATATTTTTCTTCTATAAAGAAAATTTATTTCATCAATTTTTCTTTTTATCTTTTTCTTATCAAAAATAAAAAAAAAATTGTTAAAACAAAATAAACACAAAAAAGATGGAAAAACATTTTCTTTGTTTATATTTTGATTAAATTTTTTTTGAATTTCTTCTATATTTTATTCGCTTCTGATGCCGCATACAATAAGCAGTTGGAAAACAAACGCGCACACATTTATATATACACACACAATAGCAGTACTATAAACGTAAATTGAGTTCAATAAAATTGTATTCTCGTTGTGTTTCCAAAGATTTCCACAATTTTTCTTTCGTTTTTATGCTTTTGGCGAATTTTCTCTAAGGTGAAATAAAAGTTTATATAGTGTAGCGCAAAGCATTGAAAATAAGATATCGTTAGGTGTTTTGTATATAACACAGTGGAAAATTAAAAAATGTGTCCAAAAAGAAAATTTTGTTTACTATGTAGTAAATAACGGTTTGTTATGCGGTTTGGCTCTACATATATATTCATAATTTCCCACAACGGTTTATACTGTAATCAAAACACCAAAATTATGGAAAATATTTTCCAATTTAAACTTAAAATTGGTTCGAGTACGCGACTATGCGGTAATCGGACATTGTTCAATACACATAAGTTTTTGTCATCGTATATCATCGGCTTAAGTCTGGAAGACCTAAAAGTGTAAAACAGCAAAGTTTTAATACGTTCAGGGTAAATAAGAAAAGGTTCCAAAATAGCCATACCCTGTCAAGAACTGGCACAGGAAAAAATCCATTATCCCGTGGCTGGTTTTAGTTCTTCCCATATCTTCTCTGCCATCCCTTTGCGTTCCAACTCGAGCAGCTCAATTGAAATTGCTCCAGCTACAACAAGAGTTTTGGCAATACCTTCCGATAAGAGTAAATGATACCATACGTGTTTTCATACGTATTCTCTGTCTAGTAAGCATGATGATCTCCGTTTTTGATATCGCCAATTGCAACCTGTGTTCAACCATCCGAGTGTTGACCCTCCTCATAACTTGGTTAAGTTTTAGTTGAGCTTGCTCTAATTTTCTGGAGGTAATTACAATAGCGATGGCGACCAAATAACCTACCAAACATACTTGGTCAGGCATCTCAAGCTGCAAGAGACTTTCATATAGGATATTCCAGAAGGCAGATCTAAGAACCGACCACTCCAGCGTTGATCAATTTAACCATTTTCCGATTTTACCACCTGAGTTTACCTCTGGTATTTTGATGTGGCATGCCGTGTCACGTGGAGCGTCTTGTAGCCCCTCTAGTTTAATCTGGACCTCTGAAATCATATCATTTGGTGATAGGTATACGCTACAAACCATAACACTTCGACTTCTTACACAGATGTACCTACTACTGGAACGATGGTATGCTGATGCTATGAGTGCCGATCACTCAAATCACCACTTTGTCCAAAAAGGCCCAAAAACCAGGTAAGGGGTTCCTTTCTCAGTACTGATAATTTACAACTACTATCTGCATATCCATCTCACAAACCAGCTGTGATAGAAGGTCATTTGTAGCCCTGCAATCATTTATGTATATTTTTGCAGAAACCTAACCATTTCAGTCTGCCTCCCTTTTTAGCCAGAAGAGCCGTTTAAAAAAAGGCCTCACAGTCACAAGTTCCTCACTTATGGTTTTCTTTGCTTCGGGTAAAGCTATTCACGCATAAAGAACATTTCGGCTGCGATATGCATGTCACAGATTTATGTCCTAACTGACCGCAACCCCAACAAAAGTAAATATTGGCAATATTTACTGCGAAGCTCGTAAATATTGGCAATATTCCACGCATATGTAGTACCATGAAACTTTGACTCTTTATCTGACACGGCCATAAACACAACAAATTTCCGGTCTCCTTATGTCAGCTTTAAAGTGACGATTAAGTTTAAATTTCGTTTATTTAAGTTGACGATTGCTATTTTTGCTCCTATTGTTCGGTTACCAGGTAGACTCTGATGTCTCCAATCTAGTCTTTGAGGTCACATCGGAGTGCTGGCTTCGTCCTCCGTTGTGATGCAGTTCTCAAAGTAAATCACAGGGAAGATGGCGAGAATGGTGAAGATAGTGATTAACATTTCGAAAGAAAGTAGCAATTCTATCAAAATGTTAGTCATTATCTTCTCCATTCTCGCCGATATCTGCTCTTAAACCTTCCTGAAGCTTTAGAGGAGCCCTGCAACGATGTGGTCCTCTGTTTTCCTTATGACTCAGATTTCTGACTCCAAGTCATCTGGACAAGCTCCGTTCCGAATAACATTTGGAACCTTCGCAAACTTTTTTCAGATGCGCGATTAATGACGGCCGTGTCATTGTTCACCCATCTCTTGGGATGTCTTCTCCTCTTACTATTTCATTTCTTCTTGACTTTGAAGTTCCACTGACTTTGAAGTACCACTATGGGTACAGTTATCCTGTAGTGTTTTTCCAAGATGAAGTGTTTTCCCAAGATTAGTGTTTTCCCAAAGCGTTTTGCTTCCTTTTTATTTATTTCCACTCCCAGCGTCCGAGATAGCTTTTCTTCTGCCTCTCGCTTGGTTTTTTGGTAAGAAGCAATCCTCCTTCATTCAACATTCATACATCATTCACATGGAGATCCGTTTATAGAGATGCTCGCTCATTTTCGCAAGAGACCGGTTAGTAGAGACCCTTCCATAATCGTCCTTTATACACCTATTCACATGGAGAGTCAAAACTAATGGGAAGTCTCTTCATTTACTCCCGAGTCCCATTTATAGAGTATACTCATCCAGTCATAATAGACAAAATCCACTTCATTAGGAATTGGCCAGCTTAGAGATACGGGCTATTAGTACACTGGTGCTGGTTGGTTAATGGTTTAATGGTGTCATCAATTCTCGATTCCATAAAAAATATAATTGGCAACCAATATTTATTGAAGAGAAGTCAATCAAATCTAAACCTTACCACAAAGGAAGGATTACGTTCAACTTGATCAATATTCAAGCCAATAAACCAGCACTTTGAAGCAGCAGAGATAAATTGAATAAAGCTCCGTTTTAGCAAGAATATTTATTGACTCGTAAAGGGAAAATTGAAACTTCCATCGCGAACCAACAACTCCATAAGCAATGCACATAAAAAAAATTTATACTCCAGGTGGTACTCCAGGCAGTCAGTTGAAAAATTAATCATCTTCAGAGGTTGGCCCTATAAATTCTGGGAAGGGCCAAATATTAAGTGACAAAAGGGAAGCCAGTGGAAATGTTATATTGCGAGCAGCTGGAGTTAGTGAAAGAACTGTAAATTTAGAAAAAAAATATACAGCAAATGGAGCAAATTAAAAATAAATCGAGATACAAAAAGAATTATTGAAACTGCGAAGTACATCCAGGGAGCGATCTAATGGCTCGAGTGGTAAACAAGTATTAAATGTTTAAAATTAAAAAGTTATACTGCGCAAAAAAAGAGAATGCTTTGTAGCACCAAAATAAATCATAAAAATAGTCATAATATTAAATTTGGACTAATTATCGTGTTGCATTCCAGTCAAATCTTTAAAAATTATACCGACTAGGTTTACCTACATTTTTATAAAACCGAACACTTTTTTTTACATATAATTACGTGACAACTGATTGGCAATATTTGTAAATGCACGACTTTGGCTTTGCAAAAACAAAAAATACACAAAAATAAAAACAATTTCATGACTACCAACTATATAAAATAATATATATAGTATGTGTACATGTCTGTCTGTCGATCAAAAATTATTTAAAAAAAAATAAAACAAAAATTTCGAGACGGGGCAGTACATAATTTTATGAATATGATACAACAACAATTTTAGATATGGGAAACCGTATTCTGTCAAACTTATTGTGTGTGTGTTTACAACAAAATCGATGGATTTGGGTAAACTGACTAAACGGACTGTTTGATGTTGTGGAGCACGATATATGTACGAGTTTATATGCGCACACATTTTTGATTTTAGACGTTTTGATCAAATAATTTTTACAGTGCCAGAATTATATAGTTTTATAGTTTAGACAGCTGTTTGTTATAAACATCGGCACATCGATTATGATTGTCAAATTTTTTTATCCAAACTTACGACGTAATATTTATTTTTGTGAATAATAATTTTTGTTTTGATATTATTTGACAGTCTTTAAACAAAATTTTGATAGTTTGCACGAAATTATCTAAATTTGAACCATTATTGCAATTTATTGAGACATTTCTCGATAATAGAAGCAAACTATTTCGAATTATTTCAAAAATTGTGCAGCAGATATCATAAAAAAAGGTTTACTGTATTGGCATTCATCAATAACCATTTATTGATTATAACCCAATCATCAGTCCAGTTACAGTATCAAACATTCATAAACAGATGAATATGCCAGATGAATCCATTGAGGGGCTTAATGTACTCAACTAATTCCGAGAAGCGAGATCCGTGACCAAAATATATTATGCCCCATATACCTCTCTTCCAATTAAAATAAACCCCATATACCTCTCTTCCCAAAAATGCTTCGGTGCTCAAGTCGGAAACATCCTCCAAGTGTATTGCTTTCGTAACCATACACACAAAAACTCAAATAAACGCCTCGATTATTTTTGCATCTCTGCGTCTCTTAGATGCTATCGAGAATGGTCCCGCGAAGTCAACACCAATTTTACAAAATAGACGTAATATTGTCACCCTTATTCCTTCTCTGTCAATGAATACAGCAAGTGAGGACAATTGTCCATTACATTCCAATCTCTTTGTTTCAGTTAAACTTGCCAGTTATTCAGCAAAATTTTGATGTTGACACCAATTGATGCAGTTTCATTCTGCTAATTGAAGTTACTCAACAGTAACCGATTGGTTCAAAAATTTGTTTAATTGTCCTAGCTGGGAGTTTTCAGTAAACCAGTAGAGGAAAAGTTTGTTCCAGAAGGAAATTCGCTGAAACAAAGGGTTCAAGATGGCATCTGAAGCCGATATAATGCAGCACTGTATCCATTTCTTTCTTTCTCGGTGAGAACACTTTCATCTGATGAGTTCGAAATGGTATGCCGCCATGATAATTAGTTTTCTTGAAATCATTTAGGACCATTCAGAACTATGTTCCAGTTCGTCCAAGCAAATTCTTAAATATTCGCATTTGAGAGGCTTTCTTTTACTTTTTTGATCAATTTTGCCATAAGATGTGATGCTCATAATTCCAATCTTGGAATTGCTGTTTGGCATGTTAGAGCAACCTTTGTTTCAACCATTTTCAGCTTCAAGTCGTATATATACGACTGCTGCATATGCTTACTCACTCGGGTTACAAAACCCATGTAGTTGTAATAGCTCAGCTTTCCAAGAAGTGGCAGTTCATCATCCAAGTCCAATTTGTGTACCCAAAGCCTCTAAAATAAGGCCTTTACAACTACTACAGAGGATCAACAATTCTTGAAGATTCTGAAAGTAGTGCTATTTTAGTGTACTTTATATTGTTGTTACGATGTCCATCAAATACGAAAATGTCCATTTCAGGATGAATTGGACTCTCACTAGTATTGGAAACCCCCTGATCTTTCATTACTTCCTCCACGTCTTGTGTTCCCGACAAAAGATCGGCTACGTAAAAATCATTTTGAATGATTTCTGAATTTTTTTTGGGATTGTCCCTTGCCAGTTGAACAAGAGATCAGCTGGCTAGAAATTCATCGTTTTTAAGAAAAAATGTTGAATGGGTAGTGCAGGTGACTCTCTCTATACTATTCACTGAAAATTTCTATCTCCTTTGCGAATCCTGATCTAACGATATATGTTTTCTGCGTCGGCACATAGAGTAATTGGATGAGTATGAAAACATAGAAGGGTTGACTAAAGTGAGGACTAGATAGTTAGGACTAGATAGATAGACCGACCAACAATGTATCAGTTAGAGATAACCCTGTTGTTGTTTTAACTAATCCATCGAATACACTTCCCAACTTTGTGGTGTTACTTTATGCGTTTAAAATGGCATGATGGGGCAAATAACAAGAGGAAGTATTTATCAATAGATCTTCATCATAAATTTCGCTAGTCTTCATCATAAATAGATCTTCATCATAAATTTCGCATCTGCTCAAACGATTAAATTTTATGTGGTTGTAATTGGGTTCTGGTATCATGGTAAATGATTGTCCAATCAAAAATTGACCGCGTAAAAGAGGGTTACAATCATTATAATGGAGATCTACAAGAGGTCGGGAATTGAGTAGTGCCTCGTTTTTTTTAATCAAGGTAAAAAATTCTTCGTAGGTAAGAATGGGTTCTCCAATTACGCGACGAAGGTGATATTTCGTAGACTTGTCGGTTGTCTCCCGTAAGCCAACGAAGGTAGGTGCCACTGGAAGAATAAAGTGTTAATAGGTTGCGTTATCTGTGCACCAATTCAATATGTTAGCTCGAGTAGCCTGGGTCAAATATTGGAAGTAGAATTCTCGAAACTCATTTTTTGCTCCAACTTGATTGGTACCATTATCGCAGAATATATCCGAGGGTATTCCGCAAACTGCGCAAAATCTCCTGAGTGCGGCTAAAAAGGTGTCAGTGCTCACATCGGTTAGCACATCTAAAATTGTCGCCTTTGTCGCGATGCAAGCGAATATTACCAAATAAGCCTTGTGAAGTTTAGCTACACGTTGATGATGAAATTTCAAATTGTATGGACCAGCCAAATCAATACCGGCCTGTAAAAATGCTCGTGCTAGAAGAATTATTCGGGATGGTGGTAACTGGCCCATTAACTGCTAGGCATCGATGAGTAATTCGAGGTATAAGGACTTTACGGAGTAATACGAGGTAAATAAGGTATTGAGTGTTCTGAGGAAGCTCGTCATTCCAGCCAATTCCCTTTAGCTAAAGCGATTAAAATAAAATTTTTAAACGAATAGTTACCGGAGCAAGTAGACCTAACCGGTCAAAAATTCTTGAAATTTTAGTAAGATATGATTTCTTTGTAAAGTTGTTCGTTTCAGGTAAAGAAAAGCGGTAGAAGAACTAGTCTTGGACAGGACCGTACTTGATACCGAGCACAGATATATATTTGAATTCGTCACTTATTTCCCAGGACGAAAGTTTTCTATTTTCTGATGCTACGGTTGCTAATAATACGAGATAGTGCGATGACCACTTTCTTTGGTTCATCCCAGAAATTTCTAATTTAGGCAAGAGGACAATGTCATGATGTAGCTGCAGGGTTGCTTCAAGCGTATCTGCACCAGACATTAGACCTTTCATATAGAAATCGCGTTTAAAAATACAGGTTCCAGCTGGAAATTTGGCAGCAAACTTATCATCGAGGAAATGGAGTGTTTACGTAGCTAGATAGAGAACGGGGGCGGTACCATAGGTTATAGTACATAAACGAAATTGTTGAACCTTTGACTGGGAATTTTTGCGGTACAGAAACCTTTGGTAGTCTCTATCCTTGGGGCTAGTAAGAATTTGTCTGAACATCTTCTCGATGTCAGCAGAGATTATATACTTATATTTACGAAATCTTATGAGTATTTCGATTAAACTATTTTGTATAGTAAGGCCTGTACTAGAAAATTGGAATTCAGGGATTCTCCGGATGCAGTTTTTGAAGAGGCGCCGAAAATTACCTGGATCTTTTCCGTAGTACTAGCCATTTTAAAAACAGGATGATGAGGCAATTAATTAATTTGGGTTGTTGATTAGTTAATTTTTTGTTCGGAAACAAGTTCTAAATGTTCTAGCGTTAAGTATTCCTCAAGGAAATTTGGATATTCATCTTTAAGTACATTGTCGGAGCTGAATTTTTTCTCGAGTGAAAGTAATCTACGTAATGCTTGTGAGAAGCTTTCACCTAGTTTGGTGGGTATTGTTTGAATGGTAATGGAATGCACACACGGTTATTGTCATATGTGACATTATTTTATAAGAATTCAAGATATTTTTAGCTTCGTAATTGGTTATGAGTTACTGGTGCAAGCATTGATTCCAATGAACTAACAGTAGTTGTCTTCGGATCATCCAATTTAAATGTTCCTCCAATAACCCATCCAAATGAGGTGTTGCGCGCTACTAGAGTTCCATTCATATGGACAATTTTTCCATCTGATAGCGCATAGAGTAGATGTTCCCATCCAAGTAAGAGATTAATATGACATAATTTATTGAAGTGGGAGTCAGGTAATGAATTGAGGGATATGAAATACGTTTTATCATCTTCAATCGGTAACGTCGGTATGTTGGAGCAAATCGTTGGTATAATATATATGCCTATGTGCTAATAATATAGTTATGGTCTATGCAAGATTTGACCCTTAAGTTAGAAAGTCCTTTGCATAATCTAGCTGCAGTGAGTCATTTAATGTATCTACTGAGAAGGGTACCTTTGTACTAGCAATTTCTAGGTAATTAATACAAAATTCTATTACAAATGAATGAGTTGAACCATAGTCCAAAAGCACTCGGAATTTTGTCTAATTTTCAAAATTATCCTCAATCTCTATTACGGCCGTTGGAGGAAGGCATATAAAATGTCGGGTTTGTTCAAGATTGACCGTCATAAGTTGGGAATTGATTGGCTCATTGGTGTGTCCAGAAATTAAATATATGTTTGATTGTTGGATCGGTAATGAGAGAGGTTCAGGTGTTATGATCTGGTGTAAGAAGCTAGAATGTAAGAATTAAAGCTGTGTGAAAGATGCAACAATGTATTATGCCTTTTATTGAATTTTTGACAATTCCTATAATTTTTACACCGGGTTATAACACGTTCATAGGATAAACAGTTATAAAAAAGATTTAAATTTTATATTAAATTCAACAACCATTGTTAGAACCAGAATATCTTAAAGCATCCATTCGCTTAGTTAAAAATGCCAAAATATCATCTATGGAAGTATATTCGATTTTGGAAGTTTCATATCTCCAAAATTGTTTAGATTCGTCGGCTAGTTTTTCCATTGATAAATTAAATATCCAAGGATCACTGTAGGAACATCTCTATCAGCCGCTACTTTAGTCTAGGCTTATTTTGTTTCGTTATGCGCTCCTTGTAACATCCAATTAATTAGACATGGTTCTATTTTATTTGCCTCATTGCCTAAAGCCCTCTAATCCGCGATATTGTTAAACGATTGCCCTAATACAAATCTGTTTTGAATTGGTTGAATAGCAAAAAACGTATTTAGCAGAGAAGTTATAACTCATCTTTTTTGTCATAAAAGGCCAGTAATCTTCCCCAAGCGCCCTTGCAATTTGTATCCGTGACCAAAGTATACCTGATTAGTGTAGCTGTTTCTCTCTTCAATAGGCATTTCAGATTTTGAAAGCGCTACACTCTTTATTATGTACTAAAGAGATGTATAAATCCTTTAAAGTGGGAAACTCGGAATAATCTCCCGAAAAGAATGGGATTTGTAATGATGGTAACCAAACTTCCGAGTGTGACCAGCTTCGTACACGAAAGCTACCTGATAATATTACCGTTACTGTTCTGCGAATTGCACGATGGACGCATTTAATTGTTTATGTAAACCATGAAATACCGTCTGCGCTAAGACTGAGTAACATCTCTAAGCTTCGACTTTAATTCAAAATATCTGTCTTCTACTGCTTCTATCTCAGATAATGCCTCCAATGTACTTAATTTGAAATCTTCATCCTTAAAATCCCTAAATGCATTTTCTAATGCTTCTTAGCGTATGTCGATCTCTTCCATAGTATGGACTGATGTTAATAAAGGGTTTTTACCAGTTTTGCAATACTTCTACACGTCCTTGCATCCTGTTCCAATTCATCTGTTGGCCATTTTGGTATATTATTACTTAAGACCTTAAATATCTTGGGTCATGTCAACTATAGCTGTTTGGGATGTCATTCTATAACTCGCAATATAAAGGCTGTTTGAAGATCAACGGGCAGTCGACCAAATCAATTTATGAAATTTCAAACCCTTAAAAGAGGAAAACTCATAATAATCAAATTTTTAAAAGCTGGAGGTAGAGTTGTCAAGTAAAATCGTCAAAGGAGGTTTTGGTTAAATTTTTATACTTAAGTTTTACTTGGTTCTTCAAGGTAGACAGTACAATTTAGCAGCGTAATATAATTACTATGATCAATTTCATGTAAACTCTATATTAGAAGCCATCTACCAAGATTTTATCTACCTGCTATTCTAATAGTTGAAAATCATCAACGAACCAACAGTAAAAAAAATTCTGTAAAAGAAATCCTATAATTATTGTGACATATTTCAACTTCACCCATTTCCTTTCTCCTATTTCACTCATGAAAAGCGCGCACAGCATTTAATTATCCAACAATTGATGTACACACAACACAAATGAAGACATACAATTATATGTAGTAATTCCATCCCCAGGGTTTCTAATCCCAAACATACATACACATACACATATATACATATAGTTCCTTGTCACTTTCTCTAAACATACTTAACCATCAGCATCAGGAGCACATTATACCAAGAGAATAAAAAAAATAAAAATAAATAAAAATTTCGGATGTGATGCAAGTGACATTATAATCTAAAATCATCATCGCATACATTCATTCATTTCTTGTTACACCATTACGAGATTTGCAAAAGAAGAAAAAAAATTCCCATCTATTGTTACCATATTAGGGATGACACGTGTCAACACGTGCAACGTATTTTCCAATTTTACCTTTCAAAATGTAAACTTGATCGGAAAACTCATAAATACGAGTACATATACACCAACAACTGCTGTACATGTACCAGATTTATTTGGTACTTTAGACATTTTTTCGTGCGTCTGATATTATACGATATAATTTTTAGAGGGTGATTCAACAGAGAGCTACATGTTTTTTTCGTTAAAAAATTATTATATTATTATATTATTATATTATTATATTATTATATTATTATATTATTATATTATTATATTATTATATTATTATATTATTATATTATTATATTATTATATTATTATATTATTATATTATTATATTATTATATTATTATATTATTATATTATTATATTATTATATTATTATATTATTATATTATTATATTATTATATTATTATATTATTATATTATTATATTATTATATTATTATATTATTATATTATTATATTATTATATTATTATATTATTATATTATTATATTATTATATTATTATATTATTATATTATTATATTATTATATTATTATATTATTATATTATTATATTATTATATTATTATATTATTATATTATTATATTATTATATTATTATATTATTATATTATTATATTATTATATTATTATATTATTATATTATTATATTATTATATTATTATATTATTATATTATTATATTATTATATTATTATATTATTATATTATTATATTATTATATTATTATATTATTATATTATTATATTATTATATTATTATATTATTATATTATTATATTATTATATTATTATATTATTATATTATTATATTATTATATTATTATATTATTATATTATTATATTATTATATTATTATATTATTATATTATTATATTATTATATTATTATATTATTATATTATTATATTATTATATTATTATATTATTATATTATTATATTATTATATTATTATATTATTATATTATTATATTATTATATTATTATATTATTATATTATTATATTATTATATTATTATATTATTATATTATTATATTATTATATTATTATATTATTATATTATTATATTATTATATTATTATATTATTATATTATTATATTATTATATTATTATATTATTATATTATTATATTATTATATTATTATATTATTATATTATTATATTATTATATTATTATATTATTATATTATTATATTATTATATTATTATATTATTATATTATTATATTATTATATTATTATATTATTATATTATTATATTATTATATTATTATATTATTATATTATTATATTATTATATTATTATATTATTATATTATTATATTATTATATTATTATATTATTATATTATTATATTATTATATTATTATATTATTATATTATTATATTATTATATTATTTTATTATTATATTATTATATTATTATATTATTATATTATTATATTATTATATTATTATATTATTATATTATTATATTATTATATTATTATATTATTATATTATTATATTATTATATTATTATATTATTATATTATTATATTATTATATTATTATATTATTATATTATTATATTATTATATTATTATATTATTATATTATTATATTATTATATTATTATATTATTATATTATTATATTATTATATTATTATATTATTATATTATTTTATTATTTTATTATTATATTATTATATTATTATATTATTATATTATTATATTATTATATTATTATATTATTATATTATTATATTATTATATTATTATATTATTATATTATTATATTATTATATTATTATATTATTATATTATTATATTATTATATTATTTTATTATTATATTATTATATTATTATATTATTATATTATTATATTATTATATTATTTTATTATTATATTATTATATTATTATATTATTATATTATTATATTATTATATTATTATATTATTATATTATTATATTATTATATTATTATATTATTATATTATTATATTATTATATTATTATATTATTATATTATTATATTATTATATTATTATATTATTATATTATTATATTATTATATTATTATATTATTATATTATTATATTATTATATTATTATATTATTATATTATTATATTATTATATTATTATATTATTATATTATTATATTATTATATTATTATATTATTATATTATTATATTATTATATTATTATATTATTATATTATTATATTATTATATTATTATATTATTATATTATTATATTATTATATTATTATATTATTATATTATTATATTATTATATTATTATATTATTATATTATTATATTATTATATTATTATATTATTATATTATTATATTATTATATTATTATATTATTATATTATTATATTATTATATTATTATATTATTATATTATTATATTATTATATTATTATATTATTATATTATTATATTATTATATTATTATATTATTATATTATTATATTATTATATTATTATATTATTATATTATTATATTATTATATTATTATATTATTATATTATATACAGAGTTCCTGGTTCTTCCTTGGCCATACATTCTAATCAATCAATCAAACAATCAACTCCCGATAAATTTATTCAAGTATTGATATTACCATGCTTAGAAAAGTGACAGAGCTTAGAAAATAGTGTAGCACGTACGTCTCGAGAATTGCTAAAAAAACTGGGGAAATTTTCTTCATTAAAATTATGAAATGGGAGGAACTGAATTTTTATGGAATCCTTTTTGACCTTTTTGACCTTAGTGTCTTGCATCTATTCGTTAGTGAATTTCTTAAGACACCCTGGAAGAAAAAGGTAATTTATCAATTATTGCGTCAAAGATACTATCACGAATCTAATAAAAAAATCCATCCACATCAAGTATTTCTCCTACAACAGTTTTGTTAACATGCTTTGTTTTTCCCACTCTCCAACTTTTTTTATAAAGGCTGCTGAGTCTGACTAACATAATTTTGTGAAAATTGAAACAATTCCGAAGCTTCAGCGATGAGATCGTCCTAGTAAAAATCGCTACCGAGTTCTTAGTTTAATTATCTTAACTCTTAATAGGCCAATGAAGCAATTATCTGAAAACTGTTTCTTTGTCCTTATTGCTAGAAATAGAATTGACGCTGTATCTTAGGTTACAGCTCTTAATTAGTATTTTAAATTTTTGCTTATGTGTGTAGTAAAATTTTAGTGACTTCAATTCGCGCCACACCACAATATTTTGCCCAAACAATAACCCGAATGAACAAGCACTTCTTAATTTAAGCTGAAATTCCAATATCTTATTCTGAATTTACAAACGGAATGCCAAAATTTTCGACATCCCTCCGCAAATTTTTAACGAAATTCGAAAGCTTAACGGTAAAAAACAAAATTTTATTACTTCAAAAACTAAAAATCCTAGTCCAATTATAGATCCTAAGGCAATAGCAGTGGAAATCGGATCTCACTACAAAAAATTTCACATACACCTTCTCCTTAAAACTTTTTACCCCGACACACCCTGTAAAATATACGACTTGAGTGAATCAGTCACGTGACCTCGTGTTAAAAAAAAAAGAAATGCAAAAATATCTTAGATGTACATTGATTCAGACAGGAGGATTTTATGTTTTTTTAATTTTTTGGTATTTTATCTTTTGACATGGTTGAGGGAAAATTGTGAATTCTATACGCCCGATGTTTGTTTTTTTGTAACTTCCCTCCCCTATATATATATATATATATATATATATATATATGAATAGACCGAAACATTTTTTCGGTACGGGAACGAACGGTATATAGAATTACTAATAATATCGTATACGATTGATTATAATTTTATGATTAGTTTAGAGAGGATATAAATTTATACGCGCGAGATGATGGTATGGAAGTGTGACTAAAACAGTAGAAAAGCGTGGGCAATATCTCGTATTTGTTTAAAGGGTTTGTGTTCGATATGAATATATGAATTATTTATGAATTGTTATCAATGGATAAAATAAAATTATGTATTCCATACAAAAAAAAATTGAATTACAGTGAACGGATTAAAACGTTGGTCAAAGAGTATTAAGATTTTAGGATGATAGCATTTTTCGAAGAAAAACGGAAATTGCATATTTTTTTTTGTGCCGTATGTTTATACGCTTACCATGTACCGAAATAAGGGCTGATATACCCTTTAATTTATTTTTGTTTATAATGCTGATAAGGTATTTTGAAAATTTGAATGATTATGTAGTCGGTGTCTTGCTCTTATATTCATTTGGGAGGTATTATTTTGACTTCCGAAATATGTTTGATGAACCATGACAACATTAAAAATTTTCAAAAATAATATTTAATGTCGAATGTGTAGGTTGATTACACTCTTGAATTTATGTAGAATTTTGTTCAAAATTATTCATGTTGAAAAGGTAATAAAATGGCTGTCACTTTGCTGCAAGGTGATCAGCAGTAATTTTGTAATGTTTTGGATTTAAATTAAGTTATTTTGAAGAGGTTGATACCTGTAAAACTTAATGGGTTTGGAATATCATATGAGCTATCGATTAGCTCAAGACATTTTCTAATAGCGCGAAACTACAAAATATTCCTTGCAAGAAGGATGGTAATTTTGAGATTGAAAATGGATCGAAAGTTTGTAGTTTAAACTAAATTTTTACAAATTTTAAAATGAGTATATAGTTTACAAAAGAAGTTGTAAAACTGCACCATTTACAGTGGGAGATAGTATCTGCTAAAAGTTTTTTAGGCTTCCTAAAATAACTTGGTTAGTTTTGCATTTTTGATGCTATTTTAAATGGCTATTTATGAACCATAAAATTTAACAGTAAACTCTTGTTCGTGAAGGAAATCTTGGAGCGGGAAATGGCCTCCTGTATTTGGTTACCTCAGCAACTCAGTTTAGTGGTCGTACGGAAGTAAAGTTTTTGAAAATTCATATTTCGTAGTTTTCGGCGAATATTCGGAAATGGCAATCGTTTCGACTTATATACTGCACCTACACATGAGTCTTTTTTACTCAACGCAGTCCCAAAACTTCACTCTGGGCAAAACAAGTCGCAGATATAGATTGTCCAAAAATCGCAACATTTTTGAAATTTTGCTCGTCAAATTGACACACCGGAATCACTAAGTACATCATCAAAACGTGCAAATTTTAGACCAGATATTACCATGTCTGAGATATTATCAGTTGCAGATATTTCACCAAACGAACTAATCGATGTTAAAATTGAGTTAGCACCAAACATCCTATCGTTAGATGTCCATTTCGACGACGGTGTCAAAAATGCGGGGTAAAGTATCGTTCCTTACTGCAACAAGATCCGAAAGCCGAAAACCACACACAATCGCAATGGCTAGCCAAGCAACTAGTAGTGGGTGCTTCAGAAGAACTAATTGTTGGCAGTGCCTCTACCTTCTGCCATTAAACGATTGACAGGAATAGAACGCCTTTTAAACCGAAACCCAAATTATGTTAAATCATATAAAGATTTTCTTCCAGAATATCAATGTTGACAAAAATTCCTCACCGCAGCGTATTTAAGGCATTTAGTTTCCCAGCAAAGATGAATGTGGTTTTCGAAGGAATTTCCTTAAATGACTGCCTGGCGGTAGGACCGACCGTGCAATCGACCTTGCAATAATATTGCGATTCCGCGAACATGGTCTTATGACTAGAACTGACACAAAAGATCAATTGCTACAATTGACAGAAGTGATTGTGTCTCTATTAGGCAATTAGTGGTTCCAGCGCAGAAGTCCAACTGAAGTAAAATACTTGACAAAGCTCCAAATAAAACTCAAAACACTCACCTCACAGAGTTTCAATTCACGGTAAAAATTCGAGACTAATTTTAAAACATTTGTTTAACAGTTTTACAGAATAATAAAACAACTTAATCCTAATTCTTAAATTTCAAAAAGTTTAAAACTTAATTAAAACTACAAAGTATTAATTTTAAGCATAAAAAGTTCTGATCTAAAAAAAAGCACTTGAAATAAATTCTTTTTGTTTTGTCAACTAATAAAGAAAACTCTAACAGTTTGATTTTAAGTACAAAAAATTATATATTTGGTCATACAAACTAAATTTAAACATAAAAGGTTTAAAAAATCCAAAATTGTCTGTTAAATATTAAAATTTAAAACATCAAAGATTTAAAACATAAAAAAACATATGAGTTCAGTTAGCTTTTCCATATTAAAAAATTGAACGCATCGAAGGTGTAATAAATGAAATTTGCATTGTTTCTATAATTCACTAGAACAACTTGATCATACAAAGTATAAAAACTTACAGCATAAACTACGACAATTTAAGAAAACTAAGAAAATTTATGTAAATATTAACCAATTAAAAACCATGACAATCTTATTTTTATGTGGTAATATTGTGATACAATTGTGATAATGATAAGAACTTTGAAGTAAATAAATTACTTTTAGTATGCTGATTCCGACGAATGATAAAGGAAAATGTATACTATGGCTCTCTATTACAAGCAACGTCTTTAGTGTGACGATAAACATCTGATATTATGTAATAGTTATACATCAAATAAATGGTCATACAATATTTCAAAAAACATTTTTAGTAAAATCAAATCAAGTGTATAGGAGATGGAGCACAAACAATAAATTACCTTATTTTAAAAATGCAAAATTAATAAAATTTTCGATTACAAAATTCTAATTTCGTATCAATAAATTTATTATTATATTAATTTTACTATCAAAAATCTATTTATCATAAAATAAGCATTGGGTTTTCCAACAAGGGTGATCAATCATTGATATTATTTTAAAAGTTTGCCTCCAAGTAGTATTTTTATTTGTGGTTGGTTTCAGCTTCATGCCTATTAGATATGACTTTTATTTTTATAAAAGAGTACCCACTCTACAGGTACCCTTTAATAGTCCATCTCCATATAATGTATCACTTCTGATTTCTTGTATTTGCATTAAAGATGGTTTGGCTCACTGACCGATAAGGAATCAATGCTATTGTTAAGATGACAAGCACTTACGACTAAAAATATCAGCTAAAACTTCACAAAACATTGCCCAAGAGCCACGACCCACCTTGCGAAAAGGTGGATTATGCTACAAAAACTTACCTAAAATTCAAACCGATAAAAACAGCTATATTTTTTGGCCAGGTTCAGAAGCCATTCTGCACCTCTCCATTGAATGGTCAAGTGATTGACCATTCAAAGTGTTTGTTCTTACAAAGAAACGTTGCTTACGTCGCAAAATTCATATTGGTCTGTTTAATTAATTGGAGCTGACGTTCGTGATAGGTTTGGTGTCATAATTAAAAATTATAAGACTGAAGAAATAGTAAAAAAAACGTGCACCTCTAAAACATTGAGTAAACAAAACAAGGTACCATTACACCAACATTCGAATGCCCCACGTTAGCCTCAATAAAGTTTTCATAATTCATTTGGCTTTTCACCAAATTATTTGAAGAGTTGTTTTCACCAGGGAAATTTAGTACAAAAAAAAAATTAAAAAAAATCAAATCTATATTACAGGCAAAAGTTGACACTTTACTGAGATTATTTAGAAAATCTTTGCAGACCTTATTTTTATAACTGGTGATAGTTGAATATGGTCAGCACAACGAACAATTTTACACACATTTGGTCCCGGCGTTAAAGTCAGTGGCAGGAATTTGACCTTCGACCGCGATTTTGTTAAGCAAACACCTTAATTATCACTATATACAACCGATGACATAATAAGCCTTTTGTGCACAAACAACTTTATTAAAATTAACATATAGATAAATGCACTGTAAAATAACTCAATCAGTTCTCCTCCAACCCATTCTTTCACACTAAAATGTCCCCAAACTACAATGACAATATCCCTTCATGTAAAACCATTTATAATTATATAATAATTTTATCGTAACATAATAATAAATTCAAAATTAAAAAAAAACATTTATTTTGATTTATAATAAATTAATTTTAATTTTATTCTATAATTAATTTAGGATTTATTCAACAAAAAAAATTGATAAGAGACCACAAAATTTGTATTACCAAATTTCTTATATACGAGTACCTAAATCGATTTAATTAATAATCGAAGCCACAAATAATAAAATAAAAAAATATTTTTACTATAAACGTCATCAAAGCATACATATTGAAATACAGGTAGCATTCGTAAAACACGTAAGGTAGGTTCTTAGATTTTTTTTTTAGAGTAGAAGAGTACTTAGTGAAGGTTACACATCAGACTTACACCTTGAACCAGTGACCAAATTGTGCGAAACCAAGCAACCAATCAATTTATTGGGCTGACCTCCTTCAACGAGCACGCCTAAATCATAATAAGTTATTTTAAAGGTTGTTACTCTTGGTTTCGACCAAAAAATCAGTTGTTTTTTTTACAAATGGAAATATTTTAATTTTTTTTATGTATGTGTATTGAAATTCTATGTTTTAGGATTATAAATTTAAATATTTGAATTTTAACGTAAATTTTCTTCATAAAAATTTATTGTAAATGGTTGCAAATCTAAAATGTTTAAAATTTAATAAAAAATAAATGGCTATTAGTGTTTTAAAGAAATAAATAACTTTTTTTTAAATTTGAATCGCAACAAAAATACATGATAATAGCATTTTCCAAATTAATGAAGGGTTGTCCATAAAATTTCCTAGACGAAACGTACACTTTTTGGTGGAAACGTACACTTAGTATGTAATAGTCGGTATTAATTCGAGCAGACAACGTATATTAATCCTTATCTTTAATTCAAGCTGCGTTCATAAAATCAGATAATTATCCTAGAAATTTCTCGTTTATTCAATTTTTTTTTTGTTTTTCATCTTCAGATTATTTGCTTAAAGATTAAATAATTTTAACTCGATTAGGGCATGGGATTACTTCGTATGGGTGATTTGATTATAGGAAAAAAGCATCATATTCTTTCAGTGTTATTAAACCACATTCAAAGGATTGGTGTTTGCACAAGGCTCACAATGTGAGTTTATTATTCTTGTAATATACGTTTAAACTAACTACGCCAACTTCAATTAAGGCTTCGAGTAAATATTCAGACAATTTGACAAATTTTCCCGAATGTAACGGGTGGGCCATTTAAAAATTAAAATTTAGAAATGCAATAAAACAAAAACGGCTTGAAAGTTTGCCAAATTTATTTTTTTGTTGTGAAGTATAATTATTACAATTGGTTAGAGATGGCATATTATTTCATTCATATGGCTGCCGCGGCTGGCCTCACAGTACCCCATTCGATCCGACCAATTTTCGAGCACTTTTTCCATACACTCGAAAAAGAACAACAGAAATTAGAAAATAGTCCAATGGTGTTAAATTTTAGCTTCTTGCCGGCTAATTGATATCACCATTTCGGCTCATTAAACGGCCATCAAACGTTTGACACAATAAATCGATTGTGCCATGAGATGTGTAGCATGTTGCACCATCTTGTTGAAACCAAACATCGTTCACATCAATACCATGAAGAGCGGGCGCAAAAAAATCGGTTATCATGATACGATCGGTGTCTCCATTGACCGTAATGGTTGCGCCGTCCTTATTTTCAAAGAAATATGGGCCAATGATGCCTCCGCTCTACAAGCCACACCAAACAGTTACTCGTAATAGGTGCATTGGCTTCTGTAAGACCACGTGTGGGTTTTTTGAGCCCCAAATATGGCAATTTTGCTTATTAACGAACCTACCAAGATGAAAATAAGCTTCATTCGAAAAGATGATTTTTTTGGCAAAATCGACATCATCGTGCAGTTTTTCGTTGGCCCATCTAGCGAAGTGAAAACGAAGCGGATGGCAATGCGGCTTAAACTCTTAAACCAATTAAACTTGTAAGGCGTCATAGCGAGATCTTTTCGCAAAATTCGACGTAAACTGGTACGTGAAATGTTCAATTCTTGAGAACGATGAAAAGTTGATGTTGATGGATTCTCCATATAAATTTCCAATAAACCCCAACGATGCTCAAGCGTAAATCGATTCATTTCGTTCAGTGGAGATAATATACTGGATTTGGTGACAGAATAGAAAGACATAAGTATTGCCAGATTCGAAATAACTGGTGGTTCAAATTTAAACTGATAGATGGCCCAATCTTTACTATTTATGGTCAAAAAAATTTATTACAAATTAATTTTAATTAAAATAATTTAAACTTTAAAGTCATTGTAGCTTCAACAGAATCAGAACAATTTGTATCTAAAATCCATTTATCACCATAATTTTCATTATCTGTTGACATTTGACTCTTTTGAGGTGATACTACATATGAGTAAAGTGTTTCTAAGTAAAGTGAAGTGATAATATTTTGAAAGATACAATGTTGTAATGCATCAGATAGTTATATCCATATTCCTCTCGGTGATTTTATCCTCCTAAATCACATTTCATTATTTTAACTTTTTCCGTGCTTTGTTATAAATTTTGGTTTTAAAATATTTAAATATTGATGCTTATCCATATTGCAATCAATAAAGTGAAGTTTACCAATCCCAGCTGTTGAACAAGCACTCCAAAACATCACATGACCACCATCATGTCTTACTATAGGCCGCAAATGCTGTGGTTTCATCTCTTCATTGGGTTTTCTCCAAACGTGAACTCTTCCATCAAAAATCAAAATATTTCAATGGTTTGAATTGGTTAATTTTGTAATGGTTAATAATTAAAATTCGCATCTCGATTGATGTGTGATGTCCCATTTTGAATAACTAATCAAACAAACGACTGACAACGACTAATTCAGTTGCATTCAAAAATCAAATGTGAAAAAAGAAACAAAGTAAACAGGAAAAAAAAACAAAAGAAAATTTTGAAAAATTACCGTTATCTGAGAACATTTTGTTAGATGGGTCATTTTTATTGTGATATGAAGTTTTTTATCTTTTTGTTTATTTGTATTTTGTGGTTATAAATGTGTTTGAGTTATATAATTTTTTTTAATCATTAAATCAGATGAAGAATACAATAAACTTTTTAAACAAAAAAGAATATTTTCAACGGTGGGCCATTTTCACCATTTTGTTGTGGGCCATTTTGTAATTAAGTATGTCATATATTCAATTTGACTAAGGCTTTCATATTTAATATGTCCTGTCTGGATATTGTAGCAGTATGATCCTTTCGTTTTGGATGATTTTGGCGTGGCCAAATTTAATGCTTTCACAACATTCGAACAAGAGTTTTATTTTCGAAATAATTTTTGGGGTTGTGGGTTACCAGATTTCGGAGCTGAAAGGTATTAACTTATAGACAATGGTGTTTACAGTCAAGGTCAAATTGCCAATTTTTTTTTATTTTTTTATTTTTTCATATTAGGAATAAGCTCGAAAAGTTAATAACTGAGTCTATTGAAAGCATATATGGCAAATTACAAAAATAATCGAAAGTACAAATTCTGATCTGAAGGTTAAACGGTTAAACGATAACTAAAGGGTAAACGGTGGTACGTCTCTTTTTTTTGATCTAATGAATGTTTGATAACGAAATTTTCTGAAAGGAACGCATTTTATTCTTTCCACTTCTCACTCTCTCATCAGAGGGTCAAAACAGTTAGATCAACTCTATAAATTATGGATTCCACTAACGGTGAATTTTCTAACAGTGAATGAGGTCTCTAAACGAAGCATCGCTTATGTTTATATCATCAAGTTCCAATAGGGAGGATGAAAAAAAATAAGGTAACATAATAAATCATTTTCCGATGAAAAATGGAAAACAGATGGAAGAATCGATCCAGTTGTGTGTTCTGAATTTCCTGATATGACCACTATGCCAACTAATTTCTTTGATCGAAATTACAGATTGAATATCTTTTAAAAAATTACAGAAGTACAAGAAGAAAAGTAGAGGTGAGTAGAAGATTTCCCTTTGGCTTTAGGCTGAATTTTCTGATTCAGAATTTCGTCAGTAAAAATTTCCGGAAGTTCGTTGCAAACAAATTGGTTTGTCATTAGTAACCGAAAATCTTCCAAGTATTATCTGGTTTTTGAACGAAAAGGGCGTCTACTTATCATAATATTATCTGGATTACTTTCTTTATTATGCTGTTGGGCGTTTCAAAACAAATTTTTTTTGATGTATTAATGGCATAATATTATGGTCATTTAGATATACAACCAATGACCTCTATCATGGTAGAGTGATGTAATCTGTGCTTCCTGACCCATTTGATATAGACAATTTAAAAAACAGAACTGCAATATTAATGAAACTTCAGCCATGTTTGTGTTTAGCACTATGCCAGTTTTTAGAGTTGTGCCTTTGGGGAGACACTTTAGTTAAGCCTAAAACATTAACCCCGGTCTTCCTACGATATTCTATCAGTTACAAGTAATCTTTTTTATTTAATTAGCTCCTCAAAAGATTGATTCTGGTTCGTTTAGAAACTGGTAATCTAAACCAAAAAGTAACTTGTTAGATATACACTTACAAAACATCTGCTTTACTATAATACATCCTGTATTCGGTTGTCCAATATTTTCCAATGTTTTCAATATTCAATATTTTCATTTCACACCGTACATCGGTATTGAAAATATTGGACCATGCTGTCGTAAGTCGGCTGAGTTGAAGTACGACACCGTGTGCTATAAAAAACCCATGTTGTTAGAGGGTTATCTGTAATAAACAACACCAACATAAAAGGATACATAATCCAATTTGTAAACACTTGGAAATCGTATAAAACACGCACTTGAATTTTATTTATTATGTACACATACGAGTATATGAAGGACTCGGTAACTACGTACGTATGTTGCATAAAAGTTTTGTATTTAATAAGGATATAGTGTTGTAAAATGACGGAAACACTATAAAAATGGTTTTATTATATTTATTCTGAATTGAATAAAATAAATAAGACTTGTCACGTGATTAGAATTTCACAAAATATATAAAGAAAATTAAGGGTGGTTTTGAAATAACAACATTGATATCGATATTCATCCTTCTCTAGGTAGAAATTTTAATTATTAATTAGTTTATCACTTACATTCGGTTCAATCAATTACTGTTTTAGCCATTTTCGTAAATCGATTTTTTGCTGTAAAAAATTGTTAAAACAAAATTTAAGCATCTTGCCGGATGATACTACAAAAGAGCAACCATCATTGAAGAGTGCAATCGAACTGATCAAAGCTTAAACAACGAAAAAGTACGGTTTTAAATGGGTATATATATATATATATATATATATATATATATATATATATATATATATATATATATATATATATATAAATATATATATATTTATGTATATTTATATATATATATATATATATATATATATATATATATATATATATATATATATATATATATATATATATATATATTATTTTGAATAATGAACATTTTATTAAATTAAATCTATAACAACAATTTCTTAACAGTATTTATCCCGTATTATCCCGTATTATCCCGTACGCAATTCAAAAAACATCAAATGAATCTTTAAAAAATGAAGATGATTTGGAAGAATTTAAAGGTTGTTCATTTTATTTAATTGTAAATGCTTAAATTTTCGAATTAAAAATAAATGTATCACAGGTTTTATGGATAGCGGGTCCGAGTACATCCCAAACGAGGTTTCTTTAGAATCTGAGATCGGATCACTGGTATACTTAGTAAACGAAAAATCCGAGGTGAACCATTTAGAAGCTACCGTACCTATTATTGTTGCCTCAAATGACGACTTGAAAAATTTGAAGAGGAATAAAATGGAAATAACAAGAGAACCTGAAAAAATCAATATCTACAGGAGGGTAAGTGGATGCGAAACCAAATTAAACATGCGAAAAATACCGGCGTCGAATATACAAATCTACAAGGGAAATTACTGGTTAAACTGCCAAACGAACCTGCCTTACCAATATAGACTTGAATTATTCCAACAATTTTGGAAAAAGGGCAACCTCGATATGCAAAAGGCCCACATACTAAGTATATACAATCGACAACCAAACAAACCACCAAAATTTCAAAAAAATTTGAATGGGTGGGGAACAAAAACTATTTCTTCCCAAAAACCAACAACGCCGAGGACGACAAAGAGTTTGTAAAAAAAACATTTATGGATTGTTTTGGTAAGCACATATATAGAATATTTTTAAAACATATTTTACTATATAAATGCAATTTCATTTTTATAGGAATTAATCGGCAATGGATTGCTACAATTTAAAAAAAATTATGAGTGGTGGATCAGTTTCTGATATGCCTGGAAAAGATAGCCGATCTGTTTGGAGGCTACAATAAAATTTGTTTCATCTGTTAAGGAACATACTACTTTCTTTCCGCGTATTGAATCTACCAACTACTTACGAAAAGATTCAAATCGAGAATATTTAGTTGGTGATTTATATATAAGCTTAGTGCATAGACTGTACATAAAATGGATGGAAAGAAAACTGATGTTGCTGCTGCCTCGAAATGTCAATATTACGTTATTTTTAATAACGATTTAATATTTCATTCTTCGTTCCTAAAAAAGATAAATGTAATGATTGCACTATCTATAACAACGCAGGGTTAAATAGAAATGAAGAGGACCATGCCCATCATTTAAATGATGTAAAGATCTCGCGACAATTAAAGGATGGCGATTAAATCACGGCTTTAGAAGGTAGCGGAAAAGTTTTGACCGTCGTCTTTGACTTTCAAAAAGTCTTAACATGCCCCAACGCCGACGTTTTAACATTTATTATAAGCGCATTTTTAAATTTTACAATTTTACTGTTTATTGCATTCATAAAAACTCAGATTCAAAATAACCACGACTTAAAGGAAATTCAATTTTGGTCGGAAAATTGTTTTCACCAGAATAAAAATAAAACGTTAATCTCATTTTATTCGTGGGCAGCATACAAGTATAAAATCAAAATTTACCATCGCTATTTGACCAAAGGACACACACAGAATGAGGGCGATTCAGTTCATGCAACTATATTGAACGCCGAAAAAAAACAAAGAAAAGTAATGGTACCCTGCGAATGGTACGAAATCATTAAGTTCGCAAAAGTCAATGAACCATTTTATCAAGTCACAGAAAAGAATCAAAGCCAATTTTATAATTTTAAACCATTGAATGATATGGTAAAATTAAAAAAAAAATTGTATTGCAAAAAAAAGATAATTTCCAAATTTGCATAATAAAAGAGCTTCGGTTTTCTGACACAAATTAAACGAACACAAACGAAGCTAAAAATAGAGGTGGAAAAGCCAAAATTAATCGGAATCATTTGCTCCAAATTTATTCTATAGTGAACCGTTACCAATTTCATTTGAAAATAAGAAAGATTTAAACTTTCTTTGTGAATCTTATCTTATTGACTCCAAATATCATTCATTTTATAGGAATTTGCCTTTTACAAATACTATTCCTATTAGTAATGATGACGATGAATAATATGATTATCATTAGTTATTAATTTGCAAATATGTTTAAAGTGTAATTAATATTTTTTTTTTAACTCTTATGTTATCCTCAAAGAGCATTTTTTAAGTTTCTATTGAATTGTGATATTATTTTATTGTTTTTTTAAAAAAAATTGTTAAGCAAAAAAATATTCTTGACATATCGATTATTGGTTCTATTGCTAGACAAAAATTGTAATATAACAAGTCAACATGTAATAAATTAATGTTTTAAAAATACTATTAAACTATGATTTTATCAATTTTTAAGGAAATCAACTAATATCATTCAATTTTGACATTACGTTCGTATTTTACTTTTAAAAACAAAAGTATAGCCAGAACTAAAAGATCTGAACATTCAAAGGAAACAACTTGTTAGGAAGAAACAAAAAAAAACTTTTCCCGTAAAATTTATATATTGGACTTGTTGTGGCAGCGTCGATATATATATATATATATATAATATATATATATATATATATATATATATATATATAT
Source organism: Tipula confusa (assembly GCA_963556175.1). NCBI lineage: Eukaryota > Metazoa > Arthropoda > Insecta > Diptera > Tipulidae > Tipula > Tipula confusa. Next base: position 79,322,910 of record OY744476.1, on the reverse strand, counting down.
ATATACAGGGTGGCTGAGACCAAGTGTTACCAAATGAAAACGCTGTGATTTTTTTAATTTTGCTTATTTTTTATTAAAATTTCGTGGAATATGTTGAAAACATATTACATTTTATGAAAAACATGTTACTGCTCGATATGACCTCCTTTGGCTCTGATTATTTGATTCAGTCTTCCATAGAAAGCATTGCATGCTGACCGAACGTGGGCTTGCGGAATATTATTCCATTCTTGAACAAGAGCTGACTTCAATGCATCAACACTTTCGTATTTTTTAGAGGACACCTTACTCTCCAAAATGGACCATATGGAGAAATCCATAGGATTCAAGTCTGGTGAATATGGTGGTCATTCTTTCAACGAAATCAACCGCGGAACGCAATATTGTTAAAATTGGGATGTTCAACGGTTCGTACCAAAGTGTTTACGTGCCCAAGGTAGCAAAGCATCATTTAGGATCTTTTGGCAGTACATCTCTTGGTTTACCTTGACTCCATGTTCAATGAAAACCAGAGGATTGCGCCCATCTGCAGTAACTGCGGCCCAAACCATAACAGAAGCTGGTGATTGCTTGCGCATGGCAACTCTTGTGTCCAAATTATCGTTGGACTTGTGCTCTAACCAAACACGATCATTTTGTTTATTCACATATTGTTGAATGGTGAAAATTTTCTCAACAGAAAATACAATTTTTGGAATCTCATCACGTTCGGCCAAGGCCTTCAATGCTCGTGTTCTTTCAAGCCTAACTTTTTTTTGTGTCTCCGTAAGATCTTGAACTTTTTGTAACTTGTAGGGCTTGAAGCCAGTGTAGTTCATTTTTCAATATGGTTTGGATGCTGTATCGTGAAACATGTAGACGTGCGGTTAACTGATTGGCACTTTGACGAGGATTTCGTTGGATTCGTTTCTTCACCTTTCGTATCATTTCTTTTGATGTTGCTGTCTTTTTAGGACCGCCTCTGTTGCGTTTAGCGATGCTACCAGTTTCGTTTTATCGAGTAATGGTTCGATACACAAACATTTTATTCACATTCAAATGCTGGAGCTGACGAACTATTGCTGTTTGTGCATTTCCACCCAAATACAGTGCAATTACACTATTACGTTTGAATTCCATTACGATTTTTTTATTAAGATATTAATTTAGAACAATTATTTGTTAACCACATGTAAACAACTAACCAAACTTCAATCTGTCAAAAAATTGACGCGCGAAAATGACAACTACACAAATGACAGCAGAGTGAAGTCAGTAACATTTGGTCTCAGCCACCCTGTATATATATATATATATATATATATATATATATATATATATATATATATATATATATATATGTATATGTATATATATATATATATATATATATATATATATATATATATATATATATATATATATATATATATATATATATATATATATATATATATATATATATATATATATAAATATATATATATATATATATAAATATATATATATATTTATATATATATATATATATATATATATATATATATATATATATATATATATATATATAATTAAATATAAATATATATATATATATATATTATATATATATATATATATATATATATATGTATATATATATATATATATATATATATATATATATATATATATATATATATATATTTTATATAAATATATATATATATATATATATATATATATATATATATATATATCAGAATAATCAAATGTTCAAACGGGAAATCTCAAAGCACAACGCAATAGGAAGATGAGGACCACTACAACGAACTCGTGGAAGATTATATGGAAAACGAAGTAATTGACGAAGAACAGCTAGATGAGAATCCGGAACTAAATTTTATGATGAAAGCTTTTCTAGCATTCAAAACATAGAATACAAAATCAAAAGCGGCAGTATTCTAAAATTCCTAATTGACACTGGAGCTAACCAAAATTTTATAAAGCCAGAATTAGCCGAAACCGCCCCTCTGACAAACGTTAAATTTAAAATCAGATCAACAGCTGGAGATATAGAAATAAACCAAAAAAATACCAGGATGAATTTTTCAAAAGTATAGGCATACATAATACAATATTTATGCCTATAAGCAATATTTTAACTATATCACCGCAAACATGATAAAAGCCGGCTCCATGATATAAAATCTCTTTAAGCTAACAATATCGAACTTTGTAACACCCATCTGTTACCAGAAATCAAACAAAAACTCCAGAAAATTGTATCAACATTTCATACACTATTCGGACCTGTGAAAAATACAGAAACAATCACCACTGAAGTAATAGCCGAAAATAGAACAACGACGGAGGAACCAATATACACAAAGTCATATGCGTATCCTTACCATATGAGAGAAAAAGTGTTACCATAACCAATCCACTCCTAGTGGATGGAATAATAAGACCTTTTAAGAGTCTTTTTGATTGATTGTTTAGCCTGTGTGTTTTGACCTTTTAGTTCTGAAATTAGTTGTGTGATTTGTTTAATTTTATGAGTCAGCTGTGGTTTAAAAATGTTTCCTCGGTCGATGTGATTGATCTCGGTTAAGATTCTTTCAACAATGTCTTCGTAAATGGTTCGATTGATGATATGAACGATCTTGAATTTTCCATTGATGATTCGTCCGGATTGTTTGTACTCATAGATGTTTAATGGTGTTGTTATGTTCACAGGTTCTAAAAGATAAGAGGGATGGTATCGATTCAGTAACATTTTTTATATGGATTTGGTGTAATTTTTTTTTCTTCAGGTTTGATACCCTGATTGGTTATAACGTAAAACACTTTAAAAACGATGTTTTATCAATATTTATACGCAGATTTGTTTTTTCCAGTTTTGTAAATATTTCTCTACCGTTATCTACCTCATCCTAACATTTATTAGGTATGGTTAGGACTTGGTATAAATAGGTTCGTGTTTAGTGGTCTTGAATTCCGCTCTTGTGTCGGTGTTAATTATTTCATGGTTATTGGCCGGTCCTAAAAGTGTTTTGAATTTTCGCAGTATACTTTGTAGTTTCTGCTTAAACCCCTGTGAGAGATGATCGTCTCAAACTTCTAGGTTATTGATCAGTGATGATTGTTTTTCCTTCTGTTTTGGTGTTAAAATTAGTGTGTTATTTTTCCTGTCGAATATCGCTCCTTACTCTTTTAGGGTATCGCCTCCGATGATTCCATCAATTATGATTGAAGTCCTGTAAAATGAAAAATTTCAATGTTTTGTGAGTTTCAATACATCCAAAAAATGGCCCAACGATTTTTTCCCTTATTAGTGTGCATCCACCTGCTGACTTTATATTGTATTGGTAGTTAGTCGGCATTGGTTATTCCTGATCGCATATGTCGACGTCCGACATTTCGTTAATAACTTGATTATATAGTTCTTCTTCACCTTCAGTTTCTAGGTGGAAAATTCTCCAGTTTTTTCTTAGTACATTCTGGTCGGAACGCTCGCGTTTAAATTCTGATTGATAATTTTGTTGGTTTGGGTAATTCTGTTGATTATTTGGTTGATTCAACCAATCATCTTGTTGGTTCGTATGACGATTGATATAATTGACCTCTCTTGTCTGAATTGATGGATCAATTGACATTGGTATTGGTGGTTTAAGCCCCGTTGGTCGTGATGGCGATTATCTTACAAATCTATTGTTCTGGTGCTGGATGTTATAGGCCATGTTTTTCTGGTACTAGAATATTGACAGTTTGCCTTTGTGGATATACTGGATGAGTTTAATTGGTTTATCGGAGAATTAATGAATTATTAAAGCCCTTTTTGTGTATCACTATATTTCGATAAGTTTTGAAACTTTATAAGCATAGAATTCATTTAAGCTCGTGTTTCCTTGTAGGATGCTACTCAGTTTGTGTTCCAAACTCCTGAGATCCCTTTTATCTGCATAGTGAAAGGACGGGCATTTTTTATGGATGCCCAATCGTCGCAGAATATATTGTATGATATTAAGGCTGAGTCGGCTCTCCCTCTAATTTTCCGCCTTATGCTTTGTAGTATCGATCGGTTCAGTGGTTTGTTTCTTACTATTTCATAATCTCTCAAAATGTTCTCTACATTGTGAATCCAAGAAATGTATTACGTCAGATTTCCATCAAAAAAATTTTCTGTTGGTTTTTTACAATTATGAACTTTGATTTTCACAGAATATAGTGTTCTAGTTATTGAAACCAGACGCATATCGACTTTTGTCTCAATTTGCGCAATATCTTCAATTTTTAATTTTGCAAATTACTACGCAAAAGGTATGCACTTAAATCCCTCAAGTCATATGCAATATATACAAATCCTGGGCCTAAAATATTTCTCAATTGCTCATTTCTGCTGTGGAAACATAAGGGTTTGAATTTCTTTATGTGGTCCTGTAGGTAGTTTCCTTTAAAGGTTCATGTGCTAAGAAATTTATCAAAATTTAGAGATTTTCTGTCCAAGTTATTGCTGTTTTAGAGCTTTGCCGTTTTAGTGGTTGCTTTATTTCAGGGTTTTGATGTTCATAAACTATCCATTCATACTTAATTTTAGTGTTTTACCATTTTTATTCTATTAGCAAATTTTTAACTTATCTGTGACGGTTGAAAGACTGATTAGGGATTTCTTTAGTTTATTAAAACCATTTTGTCGATAAAGTAAACAGTGGAATTACCAATAATTCTAACAACAACTTTGATCCTATTTTCGCCTAAATTAGGCATGTAGGCTCTATATTTGGGTAAGTATCTATACTCTATATTTGGGTAAGGACACTTCAAAAGAACACCATAGAAAATGGTTCACCACCCCAATTAGTTGGGGATGACCCCAACTAATTGGGGTGGTGAACCATTTTCTAAACAAACTTTCATTACTAAGCAATAATCATATAATAATTCGTTAGCACATATAAGGGATCAACATAAAAAATGGTTAATTAACAAAATATGATGAATTGAAATGAATACCATAATATACACAAGCTATATGTACATAACATTTTTTTGCTACAAAATTTCATTAAATTTTTAATTTTTAAATAATAACAAAAATTAAATTTCTGGTTTTGGGATGAGTCTGGAAAATAAAATATTTTGCAAACATCACAATGCAATATTTTGTATTTTACGTCTGATCATACCGGCAGTATCGCGTTTTCAATCATTTATACTGTGGCGGAATATTAATTACACCATTTTGCATCATTATAGAACTGGTGTTCACTATTAAAGCTGCAAATGTAAATGAAAACAGTCGTCACGTAAACTGACCAACTAGCACGGGTTGTAATCCTTATCCTAGATTTGGACATCAGAATTGACGGAACATATTTTTCCACCTTTCCAGCCAATTATATTATTTCGCAATGAATGTTTTTTTAAGTTTTTTAAGTATTTTTGTTTCGTTGGCACAAAATGAAATTCTAGGACTATAAAATTTTTTGAGAACAGCTGCATTAGTTTAAATTATCTTTTAGAACGTTGTGACCTAGACTTAAAGTCTTTATCAAAAGCTTGACTATAAATGAGACATAATAGTATTTTAGGCCTTCCTAAAATTTATGTAAAATTTATGAGTATTTTATGTATTCTGTCAGTTATCCTTTATATGGTTTTAATGCAGAGTGATCTGGCTCAAATTATTGTTGAGTAAAAAAGGCATCAGACGTTGAGGTTACAGTTCTTATCTAGTTATTTAGCTTCAATTAGCATAGTTTTCTCCATGTCAATGGTGGTCATCCATCTTTCCCCTTTCCTTACGGGTTTCGTTCTAATGACATCTTGGTAATATCACTTGATGGTTTTCGTATGTCCTATCCGTCTCCGTTTTCTATTTCTTTCTATATATAGATTTGCCTTATTTATAGAAGGAGCTCCTTTATCGTGATTTTGTTTGGCCAGTCTGATTTTATTAAACGCCTGAGGCATTTATTTACATTTATTGTAGTCTTATTGTAGTTTTCCGTGTATTTTTCCATGTTTCACAACCATACAGTAGTGCTGATTTTACACAGGCAATGAACATTCGTAGCTTTGAATTTCTTGGCTGTGCGGAAGTGTTCCAGATCGTTTGGAACATTTTATAGGTATTTCTGTTTTTCTTAACTCTTTGACTTATACCTTCTTCAGAGTTGCCTGTTTTTGACATTATACAACATTTTTGTTCTCTAACTTCCTTACGGCACTTGTTGATTCTTTCGTTATAGTTTGCGTCTAGAAGTGCTTAATTTTCTACAGTGAGTGTCTATGCAAATAACTTCGAACAATTTTTTCCTTCTGTTTAGCTGTTGATTTTCTGAAGTTAGAGTTTGACCTTCTGCATCCCTAATCAGCGTTTTCGAGATTGACCTCAGTGTATTTCCTTCGAACATTTCTTGCCATTCCCTTTACCTAATGAGATATATCTTCGTGTTATTGCCTTCTAGTGATTTGATGACGCAAATGTTTCTTGAGTTGATGGCATTCCTCCACTTTTTTCTAATAATCATTTTTATTCACGGTTCTCGGCTGTCTTGGCATAGAGTTCTTCCAATTTTGACCATTTTTTCAGCAACGGTGCCAGGTTTGTTATTGGTAATAATAAGTTGTAGGGCATCACTGAAGACTATTCTGGTGTCAAATCTTCTCATTCTTTATATGCTAAATTTCTTTTTGTTTCTCCTTGCGTATTTTACAGCAGCGGGTTTTACTTTGAATGTTGATATTACTAGTTGATGATCGCTGAATGATGACATTTCGACGTACACTATGTAATATATTGTTGTTTGTAACTGCTAATGGAATTTATGTTTTATTATGTCATCAGCATCTTCTACATTGGTGTGTAGCACTGAATAATTGTAATATTTCTTATTTTTGAATCTTTTGAGTCTTGCTGTTATTATTTGGCTGCTTACTGGCTTCCATTTGAATAGTTGAACAAACAATTTCACAGTTCCCATACTTTCTCGTGGTTTGATGGTTTTGGATGATACATATATTTAATCGATAACAATTATTGTCAAATATTGCATGAATAAAACTTTGAATATGGCTGCGAAACTAATTTTCATTTTTGCCAAAAAGACAAAAATGTAATCACTGTGGCACTGGAGCACATCAATTTCTGAGCCATTTATCTGATCTTCATTAAAATTGATATACATATGTTTTTGAGCACGAATCATAAAATTTTATGCGCTGTCCACTTAGTTGTAACTTGCTACTAGTTGCCGCTGCAGCGTATCAACTTCTATACATTTCAACCTATCGCCATATCATTGCTGCTGCTTGGCAATTAAATTAGAACTATCATTATCAAATATTAGGCTATTTCTATCTATGATCTACTAAATAATCAATATCAGTTTTGGAATCGAATGAATAGAAGACGTACCACTAAATATTAAAACGAAATACGGCGCCTTTTTGGAAAAAAGCGAACTTTTTACCATATCAAAACACATGGTTTACCAACTTAAATTAAGTTTATAGTATTTTTTACCTCACCATCTATAAAAAGAAAAAGCGTTAATCAGTTGGCCTATTATCGCATTTTCATTTTTATGGCTGCGATGAGGTAAAAAATTCGCTTTTTTTTCTAAATATAAAAACCAAAATCGTCACTAATTTGAACAAAATGACAAGTTAAAGCTTAGTTTACATTTCACTGCAGTTTACATGATGAAGTCAGCCAAATTGCCCAAAATTAAATTTTAGTGTAGTGGATTATAAATCAATAATCAAAGTAACATTTTCAAAATATGTTTCGTTAGTTTTGTTTTAATTTTTCTCTGATCAGTGAAAATTTTATATTGAGAGTGTCAGCATTGCATATTGTGAATATTTTGTTTAGTGAAAATTCATTTTTAAGTACTGGAAATAATTTAAAATGTCACCAAAAAAGTAAAAGTGAGATATGGTTATTTTATTTCGACATTTAAAGTCAAAGCAAATGTAGCATCAGATTGGTTCACTTTTTTCAGTACCCTCAGAAAACCCAAAATTTTTGGAAATATATATATATATATATATATATATATATATATTTATATATATATATATATATATATATATATATATATATATATATATATATATATATATATATATATATATATATCATGGACAATGTCGAAAAATAGATTGAAAGACGATGCCCATTTAGAGTAGAAACAGATCGAAAAGTTATTGCTAAATTCCGAGCATTATTTCTTAAAAAAAATTACTAATTGAAAGTCTTTATCAGGGCAGACAAAATGCCATTGAATGAGCCTGGAAAACTAAAATGCTCCAACGGCCCAGGGGCCGACGGTAGTGTCTGTTCCAAAAATTACAGCTCCTACTTCAGGAAGTTTTTCATTAAAGACGCTTTCTTTGGATTAGTATCAGAATTTATTGAATGATCATGTATAACTTCAGTTTTATAAAGTTTGCTGATTTTATATAACTTGCTAACTATGAATGACGGTCTTGGTTTTCAGTCTAGCTTGGTCGCAAAGTCGCTTATTTCCTACGTTTACGGTTTTCTTACGGTTCTGCTAGTAATAATCACTGCTTTTGGTAGTATCTATGCATCTATTATAAATGAGTTATAAAAGAGTGTAAATGAATTGAATCAAATTTAGATCACATTCACCAGCCACAATGCATACCATATTCATTTAATTGTTAAACTACATCGTCTCAAATTTCATCCCAATAAATTTGTGTTGAATGAAATTTAATCTCAGTCCCATTCAATAGTCAACTCGCACTCACAACCCTTACTAAATGCGATACTACCAAAAATTTGTTATCTATAATCTTATCAAATTTCAACGATTAAGTCCTGAGATTTATGTGATTTTGTTTCGTATTCTAAGGGTTGATTTTGGAAAATTTGATTTTTAGTGTCAAAAAGTTAAAAACTCGGATTAAACGCATACATACACATCTATATTATTTTAACGATTTGGTATTTATCGGAAAATTGGGTCACGTTGTCACACTAATCTGTGTATATATAAATGTGTCGACCAAAGATTTGGTTTTTTTTTTTTTTTTTTTTTTGAAAATCATCTTATCTCTAGAATCATCATCTAAAATGTGGTTTTCGGTTTATACATATATAGGTTTAGTTCAATCGAAACATTGTGTTGAAATCTAACCGAAACATAACGATAAATTTTAATTTTCACATATCATCGTCTTAATCAAAATATATATTTATCGTTACGGGGTCCGTCCGACGAAACGAAAACGAAAAAGAAGAAGAATACAATAAATTTTAAGAATATCAAATCAAATATATATATATATATATATATATATATATATATATATATATATATATATATATATATAAATATATATATATATATATATATATATATATATATATATATATATATATATATATATATATATATATATATATATATATATTATGATGATGAAGATCATGCATGATCTTATGTATATATCGGAACATCTGTTTGCGTGAAGGTTGATTTACTATTTGATTCCTTTCGATACGGTTTTATTGAATAGATTTCTTCTAGACGTTTATGTACAATGATGTGAAGATGTTACCAGAATTGTGAATCGCTGGCTTGATGTGGGAATATAATTATTAGAACTATGCAAAAAAAAACTCTAAGATATGTTTTATAAATACTATGGTGTGAGCTTAACTAAGAAGTAACTTAATTCAAAATTTTGTTGTAATTTTTGTTTTAAGTATCAAAAGCCTTTGAGACACCTTACGATTTTGCATTGGAAAATATACCGTCGATAATCGTTTAATTTTCCTTAAAATCATTTTGCCTTTCTGATTTAAAAAATTCTATTTTATTTGTAAAATTTTGACTATATGACGTATGTACAACTTTGAAGTTTTGTTTTGAACTTCCATAACAAACTGGTGACAGCGGTGGGATTGCAAAAATTGTTAGAATAGTTAATACGCTAAGTATTTTGAAGCTGTTCGTGCCTGGTGCGGAATTAAAAAAATCAATTACTGTGATTGTGGTCCCACCTCAATAGTGGGTTATAACTTGACAAAGCACACGAATGAAGATATTTAAGAAGTAATTACTATTGTTGTATATAGTCTATACTTTTGTTGTATCTGTAAAAAATAATAATAATAATAATACCTGTAGTATCACAATTCACGGATAAATAGAAAATAAATTTACCAAGTCAAGATGACCTCAATACCAGGCGGCAGTCACGACCTTGATGAACTGTAAGTTAGTTCTACAAACTAACAAACTATTAGTTAATTAATTTTAATAACCCTGAATATTTAAAAATTGTAGTAATAATTTATTGTGAAAAGATGAAATTAATTGTAGTATTGTTCGATGCACTAAATCGTAAATATTCCAATGTCGGAAGAATAAATTAAAAGTTCAAATTATTACCTTCGACCTGTCTCTAAAATAAATTATTCTGAAAATTACAATCAACCAAGGTAACAAAAAAACGTAGGTCAGTTTCCTTATCCACTCTAATTATTGATAGTGACAAAAGCGTGACAGAAGAAAGTGGCAAATTAGCTAAATGCAATAGTGGTACGAATATTAAAATTGATACAATGGTCGAAGATTTGAATCCTAGTTTAGCGTTAAAAGTCAAACCAGCTTTCAATGAAAATCCCTTCGAGCTACATAAATTCTTATCATGCTGAGATCTAGTACATGCTTAAAACTACTTGAACAAATCAAATTTATAAACCTACTGAGGGTTAAATTAAGCGGTAAAGCAAACGAAATAGTACAATATAATGATTGGAAAACTTGGCAGGACTTAAGAACCAAAATTAGTTCTAGATTCGCAGAAATTCGTTCGATAGAACAACTACATTTAGAATTTTTTTATTTGAAACAGAAACGAAATTAAGGTTCTAAAACATACGCTGCAAGGATAGAGCAACTGACAATATGTCTTAATGATGCAAGTATTGCTAGAGAAGGTGTTGTTGCATCAGCCTATGTGCGGACGTCCAATTCAAAACTAGCTCTAATGGTATTTGTTGAAAGATAACTAGAAGCACTAAGGAGCTATTGCTCTTTATTATGGTTTGATGTATACTCTTACTCTTAAAGAAGCAGCGACAAGGGCCTGTAAAGAAGAAGTTCTCTAAAGTAAACGCAAAAATTTGACAAATACAAATCCCATTTCACCTAAACTTTATTATGTCTACAATTCCAGTGATTTAAATATGTTTGACAACGAAATTATGTGGTAGAAGGTTTCTTACAATTCCGTTAAAAATTATAAAAAAAAATTCAATTTTTATTAGATACTGAATCTGACATTAGCTTGGTAAAACATGGATGTATTGATGATAATGTTCCATGCTACTCCAATAACAAATGTAAAGTAAAGGGAATCACAACAGAAATATTACAAACTCTTGGTCCTTGCAATGTGCAAATTATTCTTTCAAATACCAATAACGCATCCACTAAACATTTAGAGACATTATAGAGTGGTTTTGAATAAAATAAATACTTTAATTTGATTCGAATCTCACTATTGCTTTACTTGATTTCTGGGATCAATTGTTTTTTTTTCTACGGAAAGCAGACTTTTGGGTAGATTCGATTTCTGTCTTCATTAGGTTTTTAGTTATCGACTAAAATAAGTAACTTATTTCTAAACTATTTTTTTAAAAGTGTTGGATGGGCGCTGCCATCTCTGGAAGCTTAGTTTAATGCTTGCACAGTAAAAAAAAATTACGAAAATACAATACTACTTCTATTGTATATAAGTCCAACGCAATTTTCTATTACATTTTAATAGAAGAAAATCATTACATTTTTTTAATGCAAGTTGTATTAAAAAATATCAATTTTGAATTATTAAATTTTAATACAGACACCATTATTTTTTTTAAAACAAGATCTATTAAAATGTGTGTTTTTGTTTCTATTAACTTTCAATGGTGCCACCATTTTATTAGTATAATGGATGAAACCATTATATTCAAATGCAGCCTCTATTTAAAAGTAATAATGCAATATTGTTTTGTATTTTTATAAAATTGGTTTTTATTTTTCAATAGATATCATTGTTTATAATATATTTTTATTGTTTTATTTGATTAAAAATTAAAATTAATCAAATTATTATTATAATGGCAACTTGTTTCTATTAATATAATCAATAACATCTTACGATGTAGGTTCTTATTGTTTTATTATTCCTATAAACATATCGGCTGGAACAAACGTTTCCATAAACGTAATTCGCAATCCATAAATGAGATATGTCATCTAAAATATTGAAGTTTGAAAAAAAAATTAAGTTAGTATATTTAGTAAGAACTATAATATCAAAATTTTTTATAATTATTATTTAATAAATTATTTTTTAATTAAATATTAAGTGTTAAATTTTTAATACTAATTCTATTAAGTAAATAAGCCAATAAAATTACTAGAAACTGTCATGTGACCTTAGTACAGTAAAAACTAATACTTCCAGTATTACATATTAAAAACTAATACTTCTAATATTACATATTAAAAACTATATAATCAACAAATTAAACGTGCAACTTACCTGAAATTACGAAATCTTTATATTTAAACTCGCTATCACTATTTTTATTAATTTTTATTAACCACATGTTGACCACATATTATATTTTATTTTTTATCACAAACCTAAATATTTCTACTTTTCTCTTGATTAAAATAAAAATAAAAAAACAAAAACAAAAAATATCATTTTAAAATGGATCTGCACTAAACGCTACACAAATATAAATGAAATATTCAGGATAAGTCGAGAATATAAAAATTTACCGATCGAGAAACGAAACAAAAAATATATAGCTATCCTTTACATATTATATAAAAAGTACATATTATAATGTTTTTTGCTTATGATAACTGTCGATGAGAGTAAAATTGAGTAAAAATGAGTAAAAATAAGAGTAAAATAATGGATTTACCGCTGCACTCATTTTTTAACAAAAATATTTAATGCAATATCATTATTTTTTAATAGTATTGTATTAAACAATTGTTTATCGGTGGTTTGCATTAAATTATAATAGAATATTGTATTGTATAAAGTTTAATACAAGGCTTCTATTCCATTTAAACAGAAGATTTTTAACTGTGTGGTCGTCAAGTACAATTAATCAATCAAATTTTCAAATATATAAAGAAAAAGTTGGTTGGTTCGTTTTTTCATTTGTTTGTTTTTATTTGTTATTATTTATTTGGTTTGTTTGGTTTGTTTGGTTTGTTTGGTTTGTTTGGTTTGTTTGGTTTGTTTGGTTTGTTTGGTTTGTTTGGTTTGTTTGGTTTGTTTGGTTTGTTTGGTTTGTTTGGTTTGTTTGGTTTGTTTGGTTTGTTTGGTTTGTTTGGTTTGTTTGGTTTGTTTGGTTTGTTTGGTTTGTTTGGTTTGTTTGGTTTGTTTGGTTTGTTTGGTTTGTTTGTTTTGTTTGGTTTGTTTGGTTGGTTCTGTTTGTTTGGTTTGTTTGGTTTGTTTGGTTTGTTTGGTTTGTTTGGTTTGTTTGGTTTGTTTGGTTTGTTTGGTTTGTTTGGTTTGTTTGGTTTGTTTGGTTTGTTTGGTTTGTTTGGTTTGTTTGGTTTGTTTGGTTTGTTTGGTTTGTTTGGTTTGTTTGGTTTGTTTGGTTTATTTGGTTTGTTTGGTTTGTTTGGTTTGTTTGGTTTGTTTGGTTTGTTTGGTTTGTTTGGTTTGTTTGGTTTGTTTGGTTTGTTTGGTTTGTTTGGTTTGTTTGGTTTGTTTGGTTTGTTTGGTTTGTTTGGTTTGTTTGGTTTGTTTGGTTTGTTTGGTTTGTGTGGTTTGTTTAGTTTGTTTGGTTTCATCCGAGTGCGGTAAAACTTTGGTGTGATATTGTGTGAGCACCGGCAGATTTAACAAATTGTTTGCGTTGTTTAAAAAACTTGTATTTACCAAAACATTATTGCGCGCAGAACAAAGAATTATAGTTGGAATTATTAGATTGTGGAATGGAACAAGACTCGCTATCAAAAAAACTGATGCCAAACGTCATTGATGCAATAGTTTTAAAATGGTAAGACAAAGGGAGAATATTTCTTGATTCCACGTATTTCCATCATCAAACGACAGCAGTTTCCCGTTCATTCTAGTGATTCTCAAAGACATCTCCTTTTCTCATGAGTAAGACAGCCAAAACATTATTTGTTTTTGCAGAAGACGGAAAGACCAAAAACAATTGTATATCCCCAAACAAAAAGCAGACAAAATATACCACTGGATATAGAAAATGGTTAATTAGCAAGCCTTAAACTTGGTTAAACTTCGTATTCAATGAAATTTCTCGATGAAGTCAATTTAATTTAAAGTAACAGCCATATAAAAGTCAAAAGGATAAAAACGTCAAGGACTATTTCAAGCAGCTAGGAGAGTTCATAAGTCAAAAGTATAAAATCTAAAGTCTAAAGTCTAAAGTCTAAAGTCTAAAGTCTAAAGTCTAAAGTCTAAAGTCTAAAGTCTAAAGTCTAAAGTCTAAAGTCTAAAGTCTAAAGTCTAAAGTCTAAAGTCTAAAGTCTAAAGTCTAAAGTCTAAAGTCTAAAGTCTAAAGTCTAAAGTCTAAAGTCTAAAGTCTAAAGTCTAAAGTCTAAAGTCTAAAGTCTAAAGTCTAAAGTCTAAAGTCTAAAGTCTAAAGTCTAAAGTCTAAAGTCTAAAGTCTAAAGTCTAAAGTCTAAAGTCTAAAGTCTAAAGTCTAAAGTCTAAAGTCTAAAGTCTAAAGTCTAAAGTCTAAAGTCTAAAGTCTAAAGTCTAAAGTCTAAAGTCTAAAGTCTAAAGTCTAAAGTCTAAAGTCTAAAGTCTAAAGTCTAAAGTCTAAAGTCTAAAGTCTAAAGTCTAAAGTCTAAAGTCTAAAGTCTAAAGTCTAAAGTCTAAAGTCTAAAGTCTAAAGTCTAAAGTCTAAAGTCTAAAGTCTAAAGTCTAAAGTCTAAAGTCTAAAGTCTAAAGTCTAAAGTCTAAAGTCTAAAGTCTAAAGTCTAAAGTCTAAAGTCTAAAGTCTAAAGTCTAAAGTCTAAAGTCTAAAGTCTAAAGTCTAAAGTCTAAAGTCTAAAGTCTAAAGTCTAAAGTCTAAAGTCTAAAGTCTAAAGTCTAAAGTCTAAAGTCTAAAGTCTAAAGTCTAAAGTCTAAAGTCTAAAGTCTAAAGTCTAAAGTCTAAAGTCTAAAGTCTAAAGTCTAAAGTCTAAAGTCTAAAGTCTAAAGTCTAAAGTCTAAAGTCTAAAGTCTAAAGTCTAAAGTCTAAAGTCTAAAGTCTAAAGTCTAAAGTCTAAAGTCTAAAGTCTAAAGTCTAAAGTCTAAAGTCTAAAGTCTAAAGTCTAAAGTCTAAAGTCTAAAGTCTAAAGTCTAAAGTCTAAAGTCTAAAGTCTAAAGTCTAAAGTCTAAAGTCTAAAGTCTAAAGTCTAAAGTCTAAAGTCTAAAGTCTAAAGTCTAAAGTCTAAAGTCTAAAGTCTAAAGTCTAAAGTCTAAAGTCTAAAGTCTAAAGTCTAAAGTCTAAAGTCTAAAGTCTAAAGTCTAAAGTCTAAAGTCTAAAGTCTAAAGTCTAAAGTCTAAAGTCTAAAGGCTAAAGTCTAAAGTCTAAAGTCTAAAGTCTAAAGTCTAAAGTCTAAAGTCTAAAGTCTAAAGTCTAAAGTCTAAAGTCTAAAGTCTAAAGTCTAAAGTCTAAAGTCTAAAGTCTAAAGTCTAAAGTCTAAAGTCTAAAGTCTAAAGTCTAAAGTCTAAAGTCTAAAGTCTAAAGTCTAAAGTCTAAAGTCTAAAGTCTAAAGTCTAAAGTCTAAAGTCTAAAGTCTAAAGTCTAAAGTCTAAAGTCTAAAGTCTAAAGTCTAAAGTCTAAAGTCTAAAGTCTAAAGTCTAAAGTCTAAAGTCTAAAGTCTAAAGTCTAAAGTCTAAAGTCTAAAGTCTAAAGTCAAAGGTCTTAAGTCTGTCCTGTAAAGATATTCATTCAAATGTTTACTTAAAAATTGCCGACATATTAAAATCGTAATCAATCATGTGCATCTAAATGCAGCAACTAATTTGTATGCTAGACTATTTATGACCTCGTACATTATAAACCTTTCAAAATATTACGAATTCTTCGAGTCGGATAAAAATTGCAACAAAAATCTTTATGAATTATTATTTTTAATTAAAAATAAATAAATATAAATGATGAATATTAATAAATTTTATAAAAAAAAAAAATTCTAAGATTTTTATGTTATTTAAATTTATTTCGTACTACTCCACCCATTTCCGTCGTCTTCTTATATAAAAGTAATAATTTTTTTCATATAAATAAAACGGAGTCTTGAAGGAGATACAAGAAATAAAAGTTAAATTTACAAAAACAATTTATTTATAACGAAAATGAAAACTTTATTTATATTTTTTATGTATTTTTTGTTATTAAGTGAATTTTTATTAATAATTTACTTTTGATCAAAATATAAACTAATATCGTAAAAAAGGGATACCACCTGCTGGTTTTTCAAAGGAAATCGTAACTAGAAAATTTGTCTGTGTATGCACACAAAAGAAACCAACAAGCATAACTTCGAAATATTTTGAAGAGGAACAAATTCTGTCTTTCACAAAATACAATCCTATAATCCAATAAAACAAAATAAAAAACATAAAACATCTTGTGAAGTTCCTTCCGCCAATGATGATGATGACTTAACTTAGACAATCACATTATTTTGAATATAAATATGAGTCGAAATCCTACCCTTTTGAGTATTGCCACGATCTGAATTCATCTTTACCCAATGTATATTTAAATATTTACCCAATGGGTAAATCAACCATCAAAAAAGTTTTTCTACAGTTCATATCGGAAAAACATTTTTCCACCCCATCAATATTCGATATATATATATATATATATATATATATATATATATATATATCTATATATATATATATATATATATATATATATATATATATACATATATATATATATATATATATATATATATATATATATATATATATAATGTTGTTCTATTTATATAAACCGAAAGCAGACGTATATACATATCCTTTTCATTGAAACAACACAATCCAATCAAAAAGCAATCAACCACTTTGGTTTAATTTTATGTATCTACTTAAGACAACATTAAATACTACTGTACTGTATCCTTACGAAATTTTGTGATGATAGTATTTTTTTTTTCAGAAGAAGACAAACAAAAATTATTTCATGTTTCCGTAATTTTTGATCCATTTAAAAATAAAAATCGTGATGGGTGAGGGGGTGAAAATAAAACGACTAGTATATGGTTTTATATTTGTGTAGACATTGGAAGGATTTTGTGGGGTTTCTATATTTACAGACGCACGTGATGTTTATTTATTTATTTATATGTTGTTATTAGTTTTTGAATTTTAAAAATAAATAAAATAGAAAATTGACAATTGAAAATTAACCGGGCGAAATGGAAAACTTATAGTAAATTTTGTGAAATTATGTCTCTCATCGTCTTTGTTTACCTTGAATGATAAGTAACTGAATGCAACATGTTTTTCAAGCCCATCCGGATTCAGCGTCTCAAACTGAAAATGATGAAAGCTGCTACCACGCGGTGGCCTTATTAAACGAAACGTTCCGTCCGTACATGTGTTCAAATAAAACCAAATTGCCTCGTTTAGTGTTTCAAGTAAACTTTCAGGAGTGGCAAAGTTTGTTTGACCTCTGTGCATGAAAAAATGATGTTGACTTTGACCACAAAACTACAGTATCTTAAAAGTCTGCTCAAAGTTGAGCCACTAGGCATTATCAAGCATCTATATATCACCGTTAGAAATTATATAAAAGCGTACCAAATTTTGCGGCTAAGAAATATAATAAGAATAAGTAGACCGCACATTAACATTGAAACCTTCTTTAAGCAGTCCAACATTAAACGTGCTAATCTCTCCACTATTCGGAAACTGGCCGACATCAGTGAAGAAATCATCAGAGTGCTTAAGGCTACCAAGCCAATGGGTGACTTACGAGGTTCATGGTTGATTTACATTTCGGTACTAAATTAGATGATAACAGCTGAAAATTTTAGCAACACGAAAATTTAATCGAGAGTCTCCAGACCGCTCTGTTATTTGCTAGAAGGAATTTGACATAATAATAAGTGTATTGTGCCTAGTAGACCATATGATGTACCACTGTCCAAAATTTCGAGCAATAAATGCAACAGAAGGAAGAAAGTTTGTACATGAGAAAGAGAGATGACGAGAGATGTTTAACAATCCATCAACGCTACCCATCATATCTAAAGGGAGCAACCACAAAAAACGTTAACTTTCAATCTCTACTCCCAACTGCAGTTGCTATAGTAAATGGCGGCATAGTAAATGGTTGCATATACGAAAGTAGATCTCGAACTGTGCATCACTGTTGGTGGCAATATCAAAGAACATCAAAAAATTGCCACAGATCGGTATTTCAGAGGCTAGGTTAGTCAAACTGCTAGGGTTAATATGGTATATAAAGAGCAACTCCTTTCAGTTCAAGTTTGTTGTGAATGCAAAAATTACCAATTCTAAACGTCAGAAGTTACCAGAGGCTTCATAATCGATTATTATGTTAAAGATCATTTTTCAATCACTGTGGCTCCTAAGTTTACAATAAGATGATCCAATACCCACTAACATTTTAAAAATATGGCATGAACTCAGACAAAAATTGTGCAAGTTAGACCAAATATCGATTTATCACTGATTAGCAACCAGCAGAGAAAACTTTTAATTTTACGGATTCTCTGGTGCATCTGAATTCTCGTATTCCACTGTCATCTATGCTAGAGTGGAAACTAAGTCAGGCAATATACAAACCAACATAGTGTGTGTCAAAATCAAAATCAAAGTTGCGCCTGTTAAACCATTCTACGGTTAGAATTATATGGAGCGGTGTTACTGTCTAGGTTAATGAAGACAGTCTTCGAGGCACTTCAAGGAGAACAAATATATGTTTTCAATTGGTCAAATTTCACAACGGTACTATGGTGGTAATCATTGCATCCACGATGCTATAGAAGAGCTATTCGGCTAACTTTACAGCCAAGACACTGCAGTCAGCGTCGAGAAATGACTGGCATTACGTAGCGACAGAAGCCTCTCGATGAACCCTGACGATGAAGCCTCTCGAGGGATATTTGAAGCCTCTCGAGGGATATTTGGCGGAAATATTTAAATTGGATGAATTGAAGCATTGGTATTGGTCGAAGGGTCCATTATGGCTTCATCTACATTTACAAGCTTGGTTCAGTCAGGAACATGTAGCTCGTATAACTTTTGAGACCAGTGAAGTGCAAACCGGGAAAATGTACAACCTGGAAATGGTACTAACGAAACCTTTGTTTGAAAAACTTTAGCAGAGGTATCCACGTTGCGACAAACAAATCTACTGGATATACTTATCTACAAAATCTGTCACAAAAAATCATATATCACGGTATCACGTGTACTTGATACAAGCTTCTTAAACCTGATCAGCTGATGGGGGATCTAACCTCAACACGAATGAATTTCAAAGACGCATTTAATCAAACGGGAATGGATGAGTATCACTATATAGTAACACCACTCACACGATAACCTTTCTAGGTTGAATTCAGTTATACACTTACAATAATAAACTGTTTTAACATTGGTCCTTCGAGCCACCAAACCTGATGGCGACATTTACCACTAACAAATACCTAAAAAACAGCACACTCACGCAACACAACAGTAAGCTATCAAAATTCGTTTACGCCAAATACCAATGTCGAGCCGTACGGAATATAGCTTATAAGATATTTATTACAATAACAAGCAAAACTAACCCAACTTCCATCAAACTAGAAAAAATGCAAATCCATCTTAATAAACCATATCAACATGGCTTATTATTATTATTAATAAGATAACTTTAAAAAAGATACGGCTCTACTCAGGAAACCAAGAATATTTAACCTTCTTCTGTACCTGGGGTCCACTGAGACCCCAATATACATTTTCTTATAAATATCTTAAAAAATTTTAACGCTACAGACGTGTACCTTGGTGAAATTGTCTAATATATTCTAAATAATTATTACACAAAAATTTAATAATTTATTATTTACCGTTACCTCGCTATAAAATAAGTAATACTAATTTTGATTGGGGTCAAAATAGATCCTTATTAATTTTAGTATAAAATTAATTCTTTTGGAATGTTTTATATTTATATTTTTCACTTATTCAGGGAAATCACCGAATTTGTTACATTTACTTGTTTATTTGTTTATTTGCTATTTGTTTTACTCAATTTTGTTTTTTAAAAACTTCATTTTGTGTATTTCAATACCAATTGAACAAATTGTATTGGATATTACAACTTAGAATGAGTATGAACCTTTCAAGATGATTAAAATACGTTAAATTACCTGGAACTGGAAGCGTACATTGGTTTATTAATAAAGCCGGTTAGTTTATTAATAAATCAAATCCATGAAGCACTGGACAATTTATAGTACATCGGCAGAAAGGCTGATATATCTTTCGCGCTACTATGTTGTACACACGATTTTATACCATTTCAAGGATACTATGGTTTAATGATTGCAGTACACTATTGCAGTGGCAAATGTAAATTTAGACAATATACATGCTGACCAAACCAGTTAAGTACGGTTTAAAGTTTTGGATACTTTACTAAAATAAAAATACCTATACGTAATGAACATCCCAAAATTACATTGGTATGGAAATTGGTACAGCACCATCGAGAAACCAAGGTTTACGAGTGGTATTCGATCTATGTTCAACACAACTCAAGCGCAGAAATGTTTTTATCGATAATTTATTTACTTCTTATGAACTTGGTCAAATACTGCTGAAGTGCAAAATGACAACGATCGGAACTTTACTTAGACGTCAATTTCACCTGTGCTTCTGGATGTGAAAAACCAACCTGTACTTTTGTCAATGTTCGCATTTACCCGAGCATTGACTTATTTATCTAGTATATTGTTATCTAGTATATTAGATATATCAGTGATTATAGCATTTGGTGCTTTAACAAGTATAAATCCTAACTGGAATGAACAAAAATGTCACTATAGAAATAGAAATAAAAATAAAAATAACTTAATTTTACATTGTTCTTTATCAAATTCTTATATGGATCCATTTTGACCACGAGGAACTTTAGTGTTATTTATTTTGAGGGATCGATGAAAGTAGGAGAAAATTTCCATGACCACGGAAGAGAATAAATCATAAAATTGTTCAAGCAGGCACGTGGTCTATTGCAAACAGGCGAAAAATCGAAAAGTGCCTTTAATAATGATATAAACTGCGCCTCTAAATTGCCCTAAATTCGACTTGAATTAGTTGGCGTGAAATATTTCTTAAATCGTACGATTCACATATCCACGAACAACGGTTATCTAATTTTACAATATTTGAAAAATTCTTTAGCTGGCATATGTGTATTTAGTAATTATTAGCAAGAAAGACCATATATAGGCAGCTCCTCAACGTCGATAACTCTTTATGTAATATATTCATCGCAATCAACACTCCAAGTCTTTTACCAATAATTTTAAGTATGCAACCGTTTTTCATGGCTGCACTCAAAAAAGACGGACTCAAGAAGTTTGTCGATATTGCACGGTTCATCCAACGTTATTTCGTCATCGTCTAATATTTTAACTACCTCAATTGTATCCAAATTGGATCCATCTAGAAATTGTCATCCATCTACAGTTCTATTAAGTACGTTTACGACTTGCAATTATGTAATGCTAGCTACAGCTGTAATTTTTGATGTTTTATTGATAATGGATCTATTATTAGTCTTCGACCTAAACTTTTATATTTTATTTTTTTTAGTGTTTATTCTATGCAATCTGTTCTGGGACCAAAGCACTCCCAACTTTTTCGCGATTAACTTAACGTCCTACTTTAAGCCATTACTATCCAAATCGAGGGCGCGCGAACACAGGTTCACTTTTAAATAACTATCTGCACATTGCATTGCTCCAGCCAGCCTGTACTAGCAAGAACGAAAGTTCACTGCTTTATACACTGCGCCAATTGCTCGATGACCCAAACATGATTCTGACCCTCAATTAAATTTCGTTACCAAATTATTAGCATTCATACTTGGTAATCAACTGATGGTTTTTCTCATTTTGAAGATCTCAACTCGTTTGAATGCCTCAATAGAATGCCGGAGCAATTTTAGGATATTGACAAAAAAGTAGAAGCTACAAACATATCCACAAATTTTCTGAAATGTTAAAACCATTTATTAATCTTGAGAGACCACTAGAAAGATATCAAACATAAGCAATGCAAAGTCAATTTATGGCACAAAGTTGCATGCAACAATTACTAGTTGCCTTACAACTAGTTGCAAGACAACGAATATGAAATTGTTAAAATCTTTATTGGAAATCGGAGAAGTGGTTTAAAACAATTATCAAAATTTTTTCGTGCCAGAACACGTGGAAAACTTGCATCAACTTAATACCAATATTTCAAAAATTTAGTAAGGTGCTGACCGTAGTATTGGTCATCTAACACTTTAATTCAATTAAAAAGCAATTAATATTTGACGACATTGCGTGAGATATTGCCGTTTTTTGATAACGCGATTTGATAAAGACGTTAGGTCTTTATTGGCCTTGTGAAAATGATTTTTTCGAATTAGCATTACACCATATATTTATTCAACAAAAGTGACCAAAATTATGATAATTTCGGAAATAGCCAACATTTACGATCCAATTAGACTTATTTCACCAGTGTTTATACATTCCACATCTTGAGTTTTTATATATTTCACGACACTTATTTATCTGTAATACATTGTCATCAAATACACAGTTTTCCTGAGGCGAGCGAAAAGGGGTATCGAGCCTTTTTGCATTCGTTTGTTATATGCTCAAAATTACTTTTATTTAGCTCCTACTAAGAACAAGCCTTCACTCCTTTGATTCGTGAAAAAGATGCGTGAAATGATTCGTGTAGTGTCAAATTGAATTCAAAAAATTCAAACCTACAAAATGGCCGCATGTCAATTCAAAAGATAATCTTGTAAATTTAATTTTAAAGAACTTTTATTGATCTCTCATTTTGGTGGTACATTCCTGAAGTTTTAGAAAAATCGATGAACAGTGGCCTAAACCATATTATGCTGGCAATTCCTCAAAACATATTTTTCTGATGCTCATCAATTAACCTCTCATTAATTAACTTCCAAAGCGAAACCACTAACGCTGCATCAAATTTTAGCCAGTTTACTGTGCGATGTGTCAATTAAGCTCTATAATTTACTCATCAGCCCAAAATTTTTTGAAGTTATAGAAAATGATACTGTCTGCGACAAGGTTTAATGGGTGTTTGTTTTACTAGGAACTCTTCACTTTGGAGGCCTACATAGGGTAACTGTAAAACTAGGCAAACATCATCTACGACGTCTAACTTACAATGAATTTGCAGAAGGAAAGCCCTCCTTGAATTTACAACGGATTTACATTAAAAAAATTGCTTAATTTACGGATACGTTCAAAACGATGCTTCACAAAAATAAAATCTACGTGATAGCATCAGCAGTTTCATGCCACTACAGCTTAGTGTGTTCATACGATTAAAAATTTTGGGATGAAACACCGATTTTTGGCGTCCTTTTGCCGTATTGATAATATCAAAATAATTGAATTTTGTATCGAAAAGCTTGAACGAAAACCCACTAGATGATCAAAGAGTCATCCAAAGCAAAATATTTCTAGCCAAAAATATCAGCTGTACAACCTTTAGAACGGGGTTTTCACGAACTAAATGATAGCGAGAGGAGTCAAATGGTAATGTTATCATTTTCTGTAAAAAAGGATATCATACGTTACTACACCTATAACGCAACGAGAATGAGCAGCAAGACGAGGCTAAACATAACGTAAAAAACTAACAGTGATAATAATTTCGTATTATTCCGTATACAACAACAATGGTAGTAATTAAATTACTATGATCATTAATCGACCCAAGGTCATAAGCCACGTTCATATAATCTTCATATAAAACAACTACAAATGTTTCTCTCACCGAGTTGATGCTTGTCAGACACAGTTGATTCAGAATGATTTAAAACTATATTGCTTAGATGGAGGAAGTAATGGTACGGTTTTATTGTTGATGCCGAAGAATTGCCCGTCTACTCAAAATAGCAGAATATATATTTGGGTTATTATTCGGAGGAGAAAATGGTAGGATTTTCATATTTAGTAACAAGGCTCTTTCTTACCTAAACTTATGGCATTCATAAAACTTTGAAGTCTTCTCAAAGAGCTTTGAATTGATTCGTCTTTTATAAGTTGATGTTAAAAAAGGTTCCTGGCAGTAGCTAAAACTTGTAGAGCTTTGTTTAAATTGATGAGAGAATACCAGATGGGGTTATTTCTATAGATTGTCAATCAGCTGGTTTTAATCTGTCTTCTACAGGAATTATTTTTGATATTTGTGAAGTATTTTTGAATTTCCCTAAAGCAGAGAATGTTAGACAAGGCTATTATCTTTTTGGTACTTGAACTTAGTTCACTGATGTTCTTCTTTTGGAAAACTGAAACTATCTTTAATGGCTAACATTGTGTTCTAAGTCAATCTGAGATACCTCAGCTATAAGAATAAGTTCCTTAAAATTCCTATAATGATATGGTTAGGAAAATTTCAATTAAAAACAGTAAAATTTTGACCCCACAAGACAATTTTATAATAAGCTGATTTAAACTGGCAACTGTTCCCTGATGTTGAAGTTTAGCAACAACAAATGCTTCTGAGGGTAAAATCGGCTAACACGAGAGCGATAAACCCAAACACATTACAATTAATTTTGAGGGACGTTGCGTTTATGCTTATATAGGGACTACCTATAATCTACCTATTATATCACCAAATATATGGACCAAATCTCAAAAAACTCCATAGATAACAGAACCTAAAAGAAGGTGGCATACTCCCAATTGAGTTGATCAGGGAGGAAACCCGCCTTAATTTTTGAAGCATGAAATATTTTCAATATATTGGGTTGGCTAGCTCCAAAATTAGAGCAAAAAACCGAACTCATGGTGTATAGACGGAATCGACTGCGACACAAAGGATCATCCAACCAAAGAAGAAAGATGGTTTAGTTACACACAAGAACTATACTACTCTAAAAAAAATTACCATAAATCGCTGAGTAAATTAGACAAAAACATTTAGAGCTGACAAAAAACGCAAAAATGAAACTACATTATCGCTTCTGTTATACTGCTAATCAAGATTATGATGCCATAGTTTACATCAAAATTAAAGACGCGTCAAGACTTATTGCGGCAAAAACAATGTTTGTACCACGAAATCAAACAATTTCAGCTGTATTACTATCAACCCTACTGCTCAAGGTACGGCATACTCTCGACCAGAACAATGAAGACAATATATATTACTAGACTGATTCAAAGGCCACTTTAGGATGAATCAAATGAAAACCACAAAATCATTAGTCATATGCAGCTTACAGGGTACGAGAAATACAATCAAGCACAAATCCTATACTGATTTCAAACGAAAATTCAACAGATTGTGCTTTAAGAGGTATAAGCCACAGCCAACTGCTAAATCATGCATTTCGGTGGGAAAACTGACATGGTTAGAACTTACAGCATTTCCGATTACCAGCTTGACTATATTCAAGAACTAGAGCTAGCTGTTAGTACTGAAAAAATCGGTATATGTGTTCATATCAACAGCAAAGAACGCTAAATCGGTTTCGATAGGTTCTCGTCATTTTATTGTCACCAATTCATATCAAATACAAGGTCGAAATCGAAAGGTCTCTCTCAGAGACAGCCAGGGTAGTTAATGATAGTAGCAAAAAATAATTATAAGGATATAGTACAAGCAATTCATAAACCAACATCCACTATCAAAAATAATGCTACATCTAGGTTAGGTGGTAGAAAACACCCCATAACACTATATCAAACGGGCATAAGAGAGGCATAACACAAAACTATACATGACGAAAATCACGCTACTTTAGCTTATATAAGACAAAGTTGCCAACGGGTATATTACCACTCAAACGTAATACTCCAGCGGCTCAATTTACAAACAGCGGAGTAGATTACGTAGGACCAACCACTTTAACGTTGCACAAGGAAAATTCAATAAAATATACTAAGGATACATTGTCATTTTATATGCATGGCTATAAAAGCCGCACATTTAGAGCTGGTAATTTAACAACAAAAGCATTCCTCGAAGTGTTCAAGTGGTTCACTTCCATAAAAGGATTATACCACAAAATATTCAGTGGAAGATATTTCGATGAATTGGGGAAGTCCCTCTTTTGGGGGTTAATGCAAAACAGGAGTAAAAATCAACAAATCCTACCTGCAAAGAATCGTTAGCGGCAACCTTTTAACTTTCAAGGACCCCACAACCACACTATACCAAACTAAACCTTGTCTAAATTCTAGCCTGTTAGCCGCACTATCCAACGATATAGATGAGGAAACTACACCAGACGACTTTTAGCTGTCCCAGAGTCTGACCTACGATTAACGTAAAGCCAGTCAGTCACAAGATGGAACCTGATTTTAGGAATTATATTTGACTATCGCTATCCCAACTTTTTAAAGTGAAATGCATTATTTTTAGGTTTACATTTTAAAATTTAATCTTATATTATGTATTTAGGCAACACTTCTTAAAAGTGGACACCTCAATGCAACAGAAAAAAATGCGATGTATATAATTTTCGTCCAAAAGAGGAGCATATACTACTAATACTAATGTACTAATAAATCGTGAATAAACTTTTGAATCCATTTTTGCACTAAATAAAAATAAATCAAAATTGTTTGTGCACTGACCTGATTTTGCCCGATATCCTGCCATTATCATTTATCACTACACATTTGTTCTGTCTTTTGCAAAAACCAACACAAAATTCTAAACGTCTTATACACTCAAACTCACACACTACCACTATTTTATTTTATTTTTCACTTCGTGATTCTTCAACATCTAAACAGAGACTTACGATCGATTTAATCTGAAATTGTAAAATGTAATGCAAATGCTATCATATGATAACATTTACCGTTTCTAATGCGATGGCATTGAATTATCCGGTTTTTGGGATCGTTTTATGAGACTTGCATTTTGTTTTATTTTGTGGTATGTATATCAATTTAACAAATAATTTCACTGTCGAGGTCATTAATGTATACTAAGTTATCTATGCACAGGGTGGGCCAACGAAAACATTTTAAGTGACTAACATTTTTTTAAACTTTCTAAAACTTAATCTGCCGTAGTGTGAAAACGAATAGAGTGTTCAACAGAATGCTGTGGAATTATAAGGATAACATGCTCTTTTAAAAATATTTTACAAGGCATGAGAGTATCCTCCCATGCACGAAAAGCACGGAAAAGAACGGGACTACTTCTTTTTGGATTAAATTCTAAGACTCGGGCACTACGGCACTTTGCATCAAACCAATCTTTTTAAGGTTTAACTTGCGATCTCTGGCTTCTTTAAAAATTGTCATTGTAGGTTTGCCGTAACCATTTAATGATCAACGGCTTCAAATTTGTCTGCCGTGTCTATTTTTCGTATGGAAGTCTGAAGTCTGCTTCTTTCATTGCTGTTCTAAAACACTGAAACCTAATTTTTCAAAATGTTGGTTGTAAGCTCAAAGAACTATCCTAAGATTCGCAAAACGAATTCGAGCTAACATACAATGTTTATTCAGGACTGAACATGGTATGTGTATCATGACTAAAAAAAAAAAGGATATCACACCCTCTATAAAATTCCATAAATAAATGTACAGAAACAAATCATTTCGATCACTTGCACGTTAAACACACACATAAACAAAACTATTTATTGTTGTTCGAATTAAACATTAATTTTTATTTTTAACAAACATAACTGACTACAAAAGTGATTGCGTGATCTTAAACAATTTTCACATCATTCGTCAAACAACAAGCAGCAATTTAGCAATAAACGCAAGCACGAAACAATATATTTAAAGGTAAAAAACCAGGAAGAACATAAAAGATTACAACAACACGAAAATTATTTATAATTTGTTGGTATTTTCGTAAGGTTCGTGTTTACAAAAAAAAAAAAACAAAAAAAATTTACAACAAACAATACAAAAACAAAAAAAGTTCAACAAAACAAAAGAACAAACAAAAAAATAAAAGAAGTTCCTTAAAGAAAATGGAAAATTATTTTTCCAACCAAAGTTTTTTTTTTTTACTTTTCGCTTTTCTTTTCTTAATATTATTCTAGTTATTATAACTGGTATTGTTGTACATATCTTTTATGTCGAAAGAGGGGCCCCAAAACCAAATAAAAAAAAAAACGAAAAGAAAAGTTTTGTTTGGTCTAAAGAGGATATACTCATATTGTGAAGTGCTTAATGCTGTAATGAACGCAATGGGTGGATTATAAATGATTTTCATAAGGAAGTCGATTACAAAAGACTGTAAGGGAATAATAAAAGTTTGGCGCTAATTAAAGGTGAAAATTAATTAAAGCGACGCACAATCAAATTATGTGAATGAAATAAATCACCTAAACACCGTCCCTGCATGTGGGTTAACACCCCTTGGATTATTTTTATTTTGTTGTTGTTGTTCTTTGACAAATCGTAAATTAAAAATTTCATTCGGACGAATTTTTCTCACGACAATAAATTGATGGCCTAATTGGTTGTTAGTTGTTACTGATATACGATGAATATGTAAACTAGTTTATGACGTGCGTGGGTGACCTGTATTTATATAGGGTGGTTCAGGAATAGTAAAACGTCAAAAAAAATTGATAAACAAGAAAGCGTTGTTTAAATGCGAATGCAATTTTTTTTCTTTTTTATCTACCTATTTTCGGGGATTTTCGGGAGATTACATGACGTATTGGTCATAAAACAGTTAATTCAGTTGATGTGTAATGTTTAATCAATTTTCTTTATATTAAATTTGTATACATTTTAAAGTTTTATGTCAAATTAAATGTTAATAAATTAGATTTTTTGCGATTCATGACGTATTGGTCATAAAACAGTTAATTTAATTGATTTGCAATGAAATATTTTTTTTTATTATTTATTGAAACTAGTCTTTTCAGACTAACCATCAATTTACATGTGAATTCTTAAAAACTAAACTATAATGAGGCACTGTTGATCCAGCGATGCTCCAATGCCTGTTCGTTAATAGGTAGCTGCTCACATACTGACGAGCTCGAAGGGTTTGGTTCGCTTTGGTCTTCTAACCAAGTGTTCATTATCCAGTAGCCGAGAGGCTTCCGCATTAACATGTTGCAATAACCTCGATTCATGCTTCGTTGCAAATCTTTTTATTTCATGTTTTACATCCGGTATCCCCAAATCTCGATTCAAATCCTTATTACGAATGTACCAGGGTGCATTGACTATACTCCAAAGTACCTTATTCTGGAAGTTTTGTATAGGTTTGATGCTAGCAGTTTTAGTACAGCCCCAAAGCTGAATACCATATAGCCAGACCGGTATTAGGATTTGATTGTAAATCAATATTTTGTTGTCTGTGCTTAATTTTGACCTTCGTCCAATTAGCCAGTACAATTGTCTATATTTAAGATCAAGCTCCTTTCTTTTCTTCTTCACATGCTCTTTCCATTTGAGCTTAACATCCAGTGTCATACCCAAGTATTTGGCGGAGTTCTAGTATAGCACCATGACATCGTTTATGCTGATTGGCGGCGGATTAACCAATAGTTTTTTTCGTAAAGTTGACATGAGCAGATTTTAAGTCATTAAATTTGATTTTCCATGGCTTGGTCCACTGATGAATTTCTTCACTTGCATATTGAAGTTTATTCGCCGCTTCTTCGACAGTTTTCGCTGTTGCTAGTATAGCGGTGTCGTCAGCAAACGTTGCTATGCTTACATGATCGGACTGTCGTATATCACTTGTATAAAGTAGATAAAGGAGTGGACCCAGAACACTGCCTTGTAAGACTCCTGCCCTCACCTCTCTCAGTTCAGAATACTCATCTTCTTGTCTTACTCTGAAAAGTCTTTCAGATAAGTACGACTCCAGAAGGTCAACATATGGTCCCGGAAGCATAACTTTTAGTTTATGTATTAACTCCTCATGCCATACCTTATCGAAAGCTGCTGCCACGTCCAGAAATAAGGTAGAACAAATTTGTTTATCTTCCAACGCCTTTTTTATAATGTCTGTAATTCTGTGAACCTGGTCAATTGTTGAATGTTTACATCTGAATCCAAATTGGTGATCCGGTATTAGGTTTCTACTTTCTATTATTGGTGTCATTCTTCTCAGAAGATGTATCTTCATTAGTTTTGAAATGATAGGAAGCAGGGATATCGGACGATATGATTGAGCTTCATTTGGCGGTTTACCTAGTCTGGAAGTATAATAACTTCTGCAACTTTCCAGGCAGAAGGAACATGCCGTAATCTAATAACAGCATCAAACAAATGGATTAGTTGAACAATAGCTTTCTTTGGTAGTTACTTTAGAACTTTTCCTGTTAAAAGATCATATCCAGGAGCCTTTCCGGTCTTGAGATCGAATTTTATTTCCCTATTAACTTCTTTCTGGGTTATTAGAGGGATTCTGCCCCCATAGTCGTTGCTTCAATTTTCGATTATAATATTCGATTCGGTCTCATTCGGTTGGAAAATACCGGCCAGGTGATCAGCAAACACTTCAGTTTTTGATTTGTTATTCCTGGCCCACGAGCCATCACTTCGCTTATTTACAATGATTGACCCTTTTCAGAATTTATGGGGTCAACCTCCGTAGAGGGTGGATTTTCCTGCAATGCAGGTCTGCCACCTGAGGTATTATTTCCTGATGTTTTATTTATTGCTGGTTTATTTTGAGGGTGTCCTTCCCATAGCCTTTTCAGTCTATGGCCCGACTTTAAATACTGCAGAACGATTCGATGCAGACGCAGACCGAGAAGCCACTCATTGTAAGACAGACGCTTCCTGGATTTTATTATGCTGCTGTCGTTCGCCAATGAGGTGCCTACTACGCCAGAAGTTCACCATGTTTCCATAGCTATCCTCACCGTTTGGCTGCCATAGCTGTCCAGGGCGCACCGCGAGGATATTATTCAATTAAATATTTAATTTATAATTTTCCTCTACGTGGAGGTGACAGTCAGACTCTACGCCCCATATTTGTGATGTTTAATCAATTTTTTGAAATTCTAATTTGTATACATTTTAAAGTTTTGTGTCAAATAAAGTTTCTTTAAATTAGATTTTCGGCGATTCGTGATGTATTGGTCATTAAACGGTTAATTCAATTGATTTTTAAAGGTTGATCAATTACTTAAAATCTAATTTGTATTAGTTTTAAAGTTTTGTGTTAAATCAATAGTACACCTAATAAATTTTAGCAGAATGAAGGTGAAATAATAAATTTATAATTAGCAGGAGAAAACTGTTGCAAACGTTTAAAGTCTACGGCTTGGAGAAATTAGCTCATTAATAGATTTTGTTCTTAGGGAACCATTATAGATTACTTTTGAATGAAGACACATTGGAGTTGCTGATAAGAGACGTCAGAATGCCGAGCAGTTCAGTAAAATATTGATTGTCTTATATTTCCTTATAGGTTTTATAATTCCAAGAATACATCATCTTTTAGCATTGGGTCTAATCTACTTGGTCATAATACTGACCTGGTTGTATCGAACCGGTAAATTTTAATTTGATTGAATGGTGATAATAAGAAGTACTTATCTTAGGCAGATTGGTGCCAGTGTGCTGATATGGCACATTGTTGCATTAATTGGCAGCTAAGTAGCTGCATCAATCATCCGTTTTCGTTAAAAGTAAAAAAGTAGTCCACATTTGTTTAGGAAATTGGTGTCACTGATTGGGCGGTTCACTGAATCCTAGTGATTTTGCCATTAGTAGCTAATAAGGATAGGTTTGGAGATCTCGCACCATAGCAATTTTGACGAAACGCAGAGTAAAAGAAGATCACTAAAATTGACATTTTCTCATAGAGCAACTGCAGAGCTGTAAATTTCTCTTTATCTGCTTTACTATGTGCAGCAGGATTGAAAGATTGATCTATATTATAGCACTTCGCTTTTTAAGGAAACAAGATTTACAATATTTACAGCCACACTGTATATTATATATAGACATAATAAATTGTGTTCATGTTTATGATTTTTTTTTTACAATCTGTTGACAGGTTTACAGTTTTTTTGGATTTTTAATGTCCATTCGACGTGAACACGCAAATGTCTATTTACCAAACGAAATGGTTACATAATAATAATTGCCCGACTATTTTTTATATAAATCAAAATTGGTGTGTATACTACAACCCCTTGTGCACGAGTAAGGGGTGATCACATATCACAAAATAATTTTTTTTTTAATTTTCTCAAAAATTTTATTTATTTAAATAATTCATTTGTATGAAAAGCGCCGGAAAACGCGTCAGTACGTTAATAATAGTTTTGAGTTTTCCTCTCTGTTGTTTGTTTATTCATTTGTTTATTTGTTATCGAAAATTGATATTATTTTAAAAAATTATTTGGTTGTTGTTGTTGTTTATTTAACATTTTCTCTTTTATATGTACTTGAAATAGCGCATACATAAATTGCCGAAAGGTAAATTTTTTAAAATTTTAGTATTCGCAGGGTGCTCTCAATACGCGTATGAGGTTTTAAAATTTAGGGTGGATTTAAAATTTTTCTGTATTGTTTGAAGTAGGTAAAAGAGTCAATGGTGTACTGCTGCGTTGGATTACTCTTTTAATAATATTTTTTTAAAAATGTTAACAGTATTTGAACATATGTATAATGTAGAAAATTTGTTGGGCTAAATATAAACTCAATGCAAATTGGATACATTTTTTTACTGTGTAATTCTAGGGCCATTTGTCGTAATTCATTTTAGTACTTAACTAATTTTTAACAGTGACACTGGGTTTCAATTCTTTGATCAATAATTTGTATATCATTTGTATATCTATGGTATCCACGTCTATCTATGGTATCGCTTGGAACTCGTTGCTATCCAACAAACTCGATGGCCAAAAAGTGGAGACCATGTATACCATGTGGAATGATGAAAATACCCTCGTAAGACGTCGCGAAGTCAAATTGACCAAACGTTGATTACTAAGATAAGGTTTCGGGTCATCCAAGATGTGAGATTTTATCGGTCAGCTGCCAAATTTATAAGCTGTGATCATCAGTTGGTCACTGCAAAGCTAAGTATGGTAGTTTTCGTACAAGTCAGGGATCACAGGAAAACGAAACTTACGTTTCAACTGTAAATGTCTGATACACCAAGATGAGAAAGCGCAATATGAGAATCTTTCAGAATTCAGACCCGTTGTTATGTATGGGTGTGAGAGTAAGCCTGGCGGATGATTATGAAAGATGGTTAATGACATTTGAAAGAAGAATGATATATGGCCCCAAACTCGACGATGATGACACTTACCGAGTTTTATTCAACCACGAGATCATGAATTTAATGAAAGTATCTGATCTACTACATGAAATAAAAGGATAGCGAGAGCTCGGTCACGTTCTGGGAGCCGATCCTAAGCGGATGCGATCTTTTTTGCAGGTATGATGCTTTAAAGTTGAAAGATATAAAACATTTTTCATATACAATTCAGTTTTTCTCAAAGCAAAGCGTTATGATTAATTTTTTTTACTTTATTTAAAATTAACTCAATATTTTCTACGTTCCCATAGATCATTATTTGTATCCACGTGTCATCATATTTTACGTATATAGTTTATTCTGAATCTATTAAGAGATGTTGAAGTGTTACTATTGTAACTTTTTTTTTTATAAAAGTGAAACAGTAGGCGATGATAATCAACTCACTTGTTTAAAAAACAAAAACTAAATTTTAACATTAGTTTTTACGAAATTAGTTAGTGTTGTGTCAGTGTTGTGAACCAAAAATTATAAATAATTTAGAAAAATTTATATTCTAATGGCACCGTTCTCAGGTGAACTGTTTTGATTGATATCCATTTTGTTAACAAGTTTTGCGATGGTAATGTATCACAAGCAATAAATATCAACTCAAATTCTTGCGCCGTGTTAGTTAGAAAAGACTGCCAAGTCATTTATATGTCGATGAAAAAATAATTATAGTAATCTAACAGCAATTTCACCTATTACAATGAGGAGGGTCGCTTTACAAAGAACTATGACCGCTAGAACACCATAAAAAACTGATAGTTTTGTGCAACTTAAACTGTAACTATTTGTGAAATTATTTTTGTGTAGTTTTGTGGACGGATAATGAAAACAAAGATCATTTTAGTACTACTTTAGTGTAAATATATGAGCAGATGTAATTTAATTGGACCAAAAGTATTACCATCGATATTAAATAGTGAACGTTATTTATAATTTCTACTAAACGATTTGCCAGTTGATGATTTTAAGAAGATTCTTGCTCACATGCCAACATGCCGATACTCTTAGTTACTATGGTATAAATGTTAAAAATTCGTTAAATAAAAATTATCCAAACAATTGTATGCAGGGAAACCCGGTCTTTGCTAAAAGAACAACAAAACCTAAAAGCCTAGTTATACTACTGTTCAGGAATAGAATGGAATTTTTTGTAAAAACCTCAATAATTCGAATCTAGTGATATTTAAAGGTTGTACTATGTGAAAATTAATTCGGTTTTATTAGCAAAATGAAGTTATAAGATCGCTCAAAATGCAAAAGCTATTTTGGAATACCTTTCTTTGCACGGCATAAAATTAAAAATCTTACATCATATCTAGCAAAGGAAATATTAGGCGACTATCAAAGAGCATTTCCTCTGATTCACATCACATTTTTTGTGGACGATTCTTTATAATTATTATGAAATATTTTGTAAAATACAAAATGATAGTTTTGCAGTCAAAATAAAGTGTTTAAGTTAGAAACAACTAATCGAAACCTCCGATTAATTGGAGTAGGTTATCGATACTTTGGATTTCTTATCACTTATGATAATTATAGAGAAGTAATAAAACAGTGCGTCTTGCTATACTAAAACTCAAATTTTTTTAAAATGATAACAAGCTGAAGTTGTGCGAGGAGTTGATCAAACTCGTTCGCCCGTAAAGGAGGGAAAGTTGCAACACAACGGATCAGGATGAGCATGAGAGGTAGCTAATAACCTTTGAGGGAAAAGTAATGTGCTTAATATATAACACCAAGTGCGACGATGATCACAGTTACCAAGTTCTCCTTAATCACGAGAGCAACAATTTTATGAAATCACTTGATGTTATTTATAAAGTTATGGCGATATATAGAGATAATTTCACCAATATTTTTTTTACCAAGTGAGTAACAATTAACCGATTTCAAACCGTTAGCTTGCTAAGATGTATAATCTAGTCATCTTAAGCACATTCTTTCCGTATAAAAGAATTCACAAAGTATAACGTGGAGATCAAATGATGCAAAATTTTTGCAAATTAATTCAATTACATCATGATCTCAAAAAGATGTTCCACAGGAAATATTCACGTTTGATCTTTAAGAGGTTCAAATTACCATCAACCTTTAATATATAAACAAGAAAGGCCACACGATAGAGTGTCGATGCATTGAAACATCGTAGATCACAAGATAACTACCAGGCGTGAGCGACTGAATACCAAGAACCGTATAGCGATGCTACCGTACAGCATTGCAAAGAAATAAAAATTATGTGAAAATGTGGCTAACGCGGAACACTTGTAATAGCTGAACATACTTAAACGATAGAAAAACAGTAAATTCCGAAGGAAAAAAACGTAAGCTTATGAGATGTGGCACCGAAACCATCAACGACAATCCGCTAAACGGAACCTCTAAGAATTGTCTTATCAATGCCAGGAATTATACTTAAGAATCCATCGTCTACAGGTAATAGTGAACTGAAACAAATATAGCGGATGTTCTTTTGGAGTAGATGTCTTACTATTAACACATCTTAAATAGAAATGAAGATGTCATGCGTGGATTTCACACCACATGTTAGAAAAGGTAGACGTATCTTTTGATAAGAGTTACAGTGGAGAAGCATCGTAGGTCTCGATGAATGTTTCACTGAGTTTATTAAAAATGAAAAAGCAACGTTTGCAATTCAGCAGTGCGATCCTATTTTCGAAATTTGGGAATCAAGCAGAGAATCTCAAGATTGGAAAACAGGATTTTTACGACCACTACTTAACAAAATGTTTGCTAACGTTGTATGCGCCAGACTCATCCCTTATACTGAATCAATCATTGATATAAGTTTGGTTTCGTTAAACCATTCATCATCAGGATAGTCTTAGAAAAATTTTGGGAGTGAATCATGAGCATTCAGCAGCTCTTTATGGATTCCCAACAATCTTATGATCGCATCAACTAAAGAAATCGTTGACAGTATCTAATTTCTTTAAAGAAAACATCGAGTGCTCCGCAGTGAACTCAAACTTACTCTTTATAAAGCGTTAATGCGACCAGTGCTAATTTAACCTACAAAAGTGAAAGTAGGAACCTGACCTTCAACGACTGCAAAACTATTTCTCCATTCCAGAGGAAGTTCATACGATTGATCTTTGGTTCCGCAAAACTAACTGAGAATCGCAATAACAAATTAGGATGAATTCCGAAATAAATCAACTACTCGGAGATTGCGATTTTATCGGATTCACCAAATCCAACCAAAACTGTTAACTGGTAATTTTCATGTCAGTTTCCATACATATTGGATACTATGATTGCATACATTTGACAAATTCGGACATTGCAAAGGAAATCCAGTCTCCAAATTTAAATCTGTTGTGGCATAATGAGACAAATTCTAGTAGCTACAATAACTTAAAATTAAAGTTGGTTAGCAGAATTAAAAAAAAACAAAAAAAATCAAACACGTAATTGCACTTAATTAAGACTTTTTCTTTGGCCCACCCTGTACATTTCATGTGTAACTTATAAATCACTAACCTTGATAATGAAATTAATTGTTAATTGATTTTACCACAAAATAATACAAAATATTATGATAAAATCATCTGCTGCAACGGGAATATGAGACTTAAAAAATCGAATGATTCAATGCCATCGCATTAGAAACGGTACATGTTACCGTACGACAGAAAAAATATTATTTCAAATAACGTCGAACGTGAATCTCGGTCTAAATGTTGCACGATCAACATTACGAAATGAAAAATAAAATAAAATGGTGTTAGTGTTGAGTGTGAGTGAGAGTGTACAAGACATTTTGACTTTTGTGTTGGTTTTTGCAAAAGATAGAAAAAAATGTGTAGTGATAAGTGATAACGGGAAGATATCGTGTAAAATCAGGTCAGTGCACAAACCATTTTGATTTATTTATATTTAGTGCAAAAATGGATTCAAATGTTTCACGAATTATTAGTGCATGCTACGCATACAAAACGCGTGTTTGTAACCTAGATAATACTTGACATATTCTTTGTATTTTTATGTGCTGTGACTCGTATATTTCGTAAACTTCAAAATGCTGCGTTATACAAAGTTGATAGCGATCGCCAAGTAATACATTCAGCAACTTCTACTTATTTCAACGCTTTACGTTTTTTTGACGATTTAGTTTCCAGGGCCGCATACTTGAACTGAATCTTGTGCTTTCTAAATCGAATGGTATAAAAGGAAATAGTGGTCCTGGATCATCAAATTATAGATGAATAGGGCTATTTAATGGCATACGACTAACTTCCATCTTTATCGAACATCAAACGTACTAATACTTTTCTGCATACTCATGGTTTATCACAATATGCCCAAAATTATGTATCTTTTTAATATTTGATTTGTATTCGAATAAAGAGGGTTATAATGCGTACGTATTGCTCAAATCAAAACTAATGTGATATTGTTCCTAATTGATTGTGGTAGAGTAGACATGCATTAGAAAACTGACGACAATGTTTTACACTAAATCGGGATAAGGAGCAAGATCGATTAAAGTAATCAGTAATAAACTACTGATGTTGCACTTGGCAATAATTTCAGTTTTAATTACATTACCTTAACGTAAGTTGTGACAAAAACGATCGCCTTGATAAGAAAAGCCACAAAATGGTTTCAAAATAGTTTTGGAAGTATTGGTATGGAGTGTGGTAGATAAATTGCTATGCTAAATGATTGAAAAGTGATCGTTACATGCATTGCTTAAAGGGGGCAATGGATTTGTACCTATACCATATCCTGAATACCCAAAAATACCTAAAAAAAATAATTTGAACATTTTGTAACCCCCAGAATGCGCCTCCTTAAGAATTTTTTTTAATTTTTTATCTAAAAAATATAAAAAAAATGGGACCAAAGCTCACCCAACCCTTTCGCGTTTTTTTAACGTCCTAGTTTTACGCCATTACCATCCAAATTGCTCATTGGCGTATCATTTGCCAAATCACAATCTGTACATTGCATTGCTACAGCCAGCCTGTACTGACAAGGGCGATGATTTGGGCCATGGATCTTACACTCCAACAGCGAATCATAGTTGTGTTCATCGTCATCATCGATCGTAATCAAGTGATGAAAAATTACGTTTTTAACCCTTCCCTGTTGGGATTCGAACCCCGTTCCGCTCTGGTTTTAGACTGTGAATGGAGATTGGAAGCTCTTTTCGTAGCATGCATGTTTGGTATGAAAACATAAGTGCAATATTCTATCTCTTGGCTAATAAATGATTCTGGCCTCTTGGTTTAACATTTGCAAAACACTGATTTTTTGACACACTTCGTTCGGCATTCTGTACTGATCATCGGATTGCAAAATGAGCCAGACAGCTTTAGAATACCGAGCAATTTTGAGCCAGTGAGTAAACTTGTTTATTGTTAAGCAATAGCGGTTATCTTTGCAGAGTGGAAGTGGTCCAAATAAATCGACGTTTATATGTAAGAAACATTTATCTCGGATCAAACGTTTCGTTCAGTGAGAAATACTGTGGTTGGTCGCATGCTTTTATGCGTTATTTGGTGAGTCAACTGAGTGACAATGCGTCTAAATCTACGAGTTATATAAGGACGCCCTTTATTTGTTGAAGTGTCACAGTACACTACATGATGGAATAAATAAATGTTTAAAATTAAGGCAAGTTTCAATGTTACCGTTTTAAATATCTCGAAGCTCATTATCATTGATTTAATCGTGTGCTAACAGATCGTAGTCGAATTGGATGATCTGCTGAATTTGTGACAACAAATCAATAGTCACTTTGTCGTTTTTATTGATGTGTTGACTTTATCGATCAGTTTACTAAAGACATAGTAGTAAACTGATCGATAAAGTCAAAACGGCGTATTTGGCGAGGTGAAGCCTTCTCCATTTTTACTTGAATGCAAATGTCAACAGTTTGTGATCAGTGGATAAGGTTAATGATTGGATCTCCAGCATATGGAAGTTCCAAGCTCCTTAAAGGTATCTGCCAAATATGTACTGGATGCATTGTATACTAGTAATCTTTTTATAAAGAATTCCAATGGCTGGGAAACATACTTTATTTCTTGGTTTTCTTAGAGTGGTTCCTACTTCGTAATCAGATGCATCGATATAAAGTGTTGATGACTGTGATAAGCTGGAAATGTCAATTATGCTGCGTTAATTAGTAAATTTTTGCAATTTTCGAATTAATTATCAGCCTCAATTGACTATTTTGGGCAGAAATTTACGGTAAAAATTTATAACTGCAACGAAGGATTTTAGGTTCGTCACTATAGTTGATATTGCAATTTTTTAGTTGCTTCTACCTTCTCCGGTAAAGGATTCATTCCTTATCGTGTACTCAAGTGCCTAATTTCACTTTTAGCGAACTGGCTTTTAGCCAAAATTATCGATAATCCATCTCTTTGTAATCTTTCAAAGATGATTCGCAGATACTGTTGATGTTTTATTATATTTTGGGACGCGCTGAATGGATCACCGAGGCAAGAAAAAACAAATTTAAGTCCTTGTAGCACATAATGCATTAATCGTTGATATGTTTGTGAAGAATTACTTAGGCCGAACGTTATGTCAGTGAACTCAAAGAGTCTAAATAGCGTTGCAATAGCATTTTTTGGTATATTATCTGAGGGAATCTATTTTTGTGAAGATTTCCTTCCCAAATAAGTTGGCAGTAAATTCTTGTATGAAGTGTACTGGATAGCGGTTACGTACAGTTTGACGCACGATGGTCACCACATATGGCAGAATATTTGACAAGGTCCAAACATCTTAGTCTTGCAGAAGCGGGTAGTCCTCTCATTTTTATGTGATGGCATATTCCGAATTAATAACTTTGGCTTTCGAGGGGAGTGTTAAATCGCTAAAAACGACGTAAAAGATCTGTAAATATCCCAAAAAATGTTTCTGCAAATTTCATCAAAACTTTTTAGCGATTATAAGCATTAATCTTTCGATCTATGCACTTCACCTTTATTTGATTTTTCCGATCTATTAACATGCCTCGGTTTTTAGAAATCGGAGCCCAAAATAGGTCTTTAGCATAAATATTAATTGTTCCAGAAGTTTATTTTTTTTGACACGCTGGTAAACCGCTCATATATTTATAAATACATTACTTTATACTGACGATATCGACGACATAAAGTTTGACGTATTAACATAAGTGTCGTCAAAAAAAGTTCTTTCATCGTTTTATAGGTTATAACTTAAGTAATCGAATGTCTAGAAGAGTTTGAGAAATTGAAAGGCTCGTTCAAAAAATTGAAAAAACTTCGCGTTAATTTTATCAGGGTAAAAGGAGACTTTATAAGAAAAAAAAAATATACGGTTGAAAAGTTACGGTTTAAGGCTAATCCTCTTAACATACTTATTTTATATATCATCGCTATTAATTTTATATATCATCGCTTAAACACCAAATAAAATACAGAGGTTAACAATGGATATACCTTAATTAGTCCCTCCTGTTACATATTAGCACTTATCTAAATTCTATTCGTTAGCGGAAGACTAAATATTAGATCCCTTTGCTTTCTTAAACTCTTAGATTTTTCACGCAACCTCAAAAAAGTAACAATAATAATTCATAAATTTGGTCCGAAAGTATTTTACACAAAAATGAGGCATAAGGTGACCTAAAACGACTTTAATTATAAACTTTTTTTCGGTTTTTGAGGTATAAAGCCGATGGCTTAAGTAGTTTTGTGGGACTGTCTATTCAACTTAATTTAAGAAATAAAACAATTTTAACAATAATCGTTTTACAACTCAACTGCAACTAAAACAGACTCACTTAAAATCGATCAACGGTTTAAACAGCGTTATTTTCGCTTATTCAAAATGTTAATCATATCGAACCAAAAAACAAAACAAAAAACGTTGCAAAATGCCCGAATAATTAAATTACCTACGACAAATTTGTTCACAGACTCGCACCAACATTAAACCATAAATGCAACAAAACTAATTTTCCGCTATTTCCTCACTCAAAAAAAAAAAAAAAAAAAAAAAAGCTAAAAAGCAAAAAAAAATCAACCAGCATCATAATACCAAAACAAACATAATTAACTAATCTTGTTAGAGAAACGAATGCGACACATCCGATAACCAATTTTCTTTAAATTAAGTGAGAAACTTTCAAAAGAACTTACAAAACAAAAAAAAAATTATTTCCCAATATTTTTTTTTTTTTATCTTTTTGTAATCATCATCATCATCGCGCCATGATCATCATCACATCGCACAGCATCCAAATCACGATCACCAATTCGAAAATCGGAGACAATTTGTAACGCAAACGTAAGTACTAACAACAACAACAACAACCAAAACAAAATTCTATATTTTATTAGACGTCAAGATAATAATAAAAAAAAAACGTCAAACGTGCCTCCACGGTATTGGAACCGATTAGAAATGGTCTTGAATAGAACACAACAACAACAACACAGCAAATTGTTCGTTCGTCTTAGAAGAGTGGGAACGTAAGAAGTAAAGTAAACTAAAACGTGAACGTTGTTAAAATTTTAGATATGGTAAATTTCTTCTTCTTCTTCTCAGCACCATTTTTATGTACCCTCTTCTTCACATCGTCGCGCATATTTTGAAGATTATTTTCTAGGATTTTTTCGTTTTTTTTTTTTTTTTTTTTTGGGTTAAGCTTATTCTTGTTTATTGGGAATACATGAAGTGGTGTACGTATATGATACAGACGTGTGGGGAAGCTTTAGTTTTTAAATTACAATTAGGTGTACGAGAAGTTTACCAATAAATATGATGGCGGGTGGCAATATGGTATGTTGAGCTTAAGATGAAATTTATCCTATGAAATACACACGTATATATATATATATATATATATATATATATATATATATATATATATATATATATATATAATATATATATACAACTTCATATATCAATTTACCGTCGTTATTTCAAAGTACCCTATTAATGTTAGTTTACATTTGCGCAGTTCCCTCAAATTGGGTATTCTCAATCGCTACAGCATCTTCCACCTGGTACTCTAAGGTATTTACTATCCTTTTCCTATTAACATTTTGCTTATTTAACTTCTGCACTTCTCAAATTTTTTCTTTAGCCTCTGCTTTAGTCACATTTCCCGATAAACTCTTCAGTATGTGGTTCCTCAACTGTTTTTGCAGCGAACAATTGAAGATTACCAAACACTGCTTTATGTATCTCAAATTTTGAGATTGCATCCTTTGTTGATAGATTTTTGGTCTGGTACATCCAAACGAATGTTGGAAACCTGTCAATTACCGACATGACTTATTGATAGTGTTTCTTGGTAACTGATAAATTTCCAATGTGGTCAACAGAATAAATCGCTTCTGGTATTTTACCATTTGAACAGAGGCTAAGGAACTCTCCTGTTATCCTGATTTTTGATCAACCATGATAGATGTAAAAGTCCCGATTCAGCAGTCTTCTTTAACCTAAAAAATATCATTGATTATGATAAAAGAAAATAAATTCCACTTGGTCCTCGTTCTATCTGAGTCAAAGATAACATAACGGTATGAATTGCATCATACTAGTGCTCTTATTTAATATTGAATTCTTTAAGCTGCAAAGTTCAACGGACTATTCTCAAAAGTACCTTACATATTTCCCGCAAATGCTGCAAAGTCAGTAACAATTGTGAATGTTAGTAAAAACTTAATCTTTTTGCAATATATCTGCTAAAGGGTTTGCAATAATTTTATAACTTCCAATGAACTTGAGGAAATAGACGGTTATTCCAAGAAAACCTTGATTGTTTCTAAAAATTTCCAGATAAGGAAATTTTAATTTTTTTTTTCCTTAATCTATCTGCTTAAGAGACATTCAGTAAATTTTTTGTCTTTGTACATTGCCATGATTAGAGTATTTTTATCCATTGATAAAAGCTATATACCATACGTCCAGATAGGTTTTATTA
The DNA here is from genome assembly GCA_963556175.1 of Tipula confusa. Lineage (NCBI taxonomy): Eukaryota > Metazoa > Arthropoda > Insecta > Diptera > Tipulidae > Tipula > Tipula confusa. Next base: position 79,279,448 of record OY744476.1, on the reverse strand, counting down.
TCATTTTATAAAGCAGTACTTTATTTTTAATAGTTATACTTAATTTTCTGCAAATGACCCAATACATTTTTGACAGTTTTATTCCCAACTGCTTTCTTTTTGTCCATATATGTTTACACGATGTTACACGTTTGTCAAGATGAATACCCAAATATTTTACTTCATCAGTTTGAGGTATATTCTGGTTATTCATTTGTATTGGTAGACATGGTCCTCTTTGCATTGTAAAGGTAACATGTTTAAACTTAGCTTCATTAATTTTAATTCGCCATTTTTTCATCCATACTTGAATACTGGTAATATACTCCTGCAAAATTTCTGTCGCTTTAATGGGGTCTTCGTGTGATGAGAGCACTGCTGTGTCATCTGCAAATTTTACGGTAGTTACTTGTTTACTTGTAGGAAAATCTGCAGTATATAGCAGATATAATATCGGGCCAAGCACGTTACCCTGTAGTATACCAGATTTAATTGGACGGGCATTTGTATAAATAATCTGATGTTTTAGATTATCTGTCCTTTAAATACGATGTTAATATTCTATACAACTCATGAGGTAAGCATTGCTTTATTTATGTATTGTAATCCCACATGCCACATCTTATCACAACAATATCTTTTTTCTTCCAGAGCTTCTTGAATTACTTAAACTGTTCTAAATAATTGTTCCATTGTTGAGTGCTTTGACCTAAATCAAAACTGATGGTCCGGAATCAGCTTCTTTTCCAGTAATATAGGCTTTAGGCACTTAAGTAGTAGTTTTTCACATAGCTTAGACATTATTGGTAGCAGGCTTATAGGTCAGTACGACTTTACTTCGTTGGATGCTTGCCTGGTTTTGGTATCAGTATTATTTGTGAAATCTTCCATTGTATTGGGAAGTATTCACTTCTAAGTACTGCGTTGAATAAGTAGGTAAGAATTCAAATACTCTTATCTGGTAGCTCTTGCAAAGTCTTTCCTGTGATAAGAACATATCCTGGCGCTTTCTTAAGTCTCTCTGTATTCCAGTTTTTACTTCAAAGACACAAAACTTCGTGATTCTTTGAATGGCAATTCTAAATACATTTAAATATGGTTGTTCTCTTCGTTCATATTTTCTGATGGGTATGGTTGAAATACTCTTTCGAAATGGTCTGCAAATACATCAGCCTTTTCTTCATTTTTTCTCGCCCACTGACCGTTACTTTTACGTATTGGCGGAATATAATGTTGTGGTTGTTTCAGCTTCTTAGTCGCTTTCCACAGTGAATAATCCGTGTTTTCTGTTGGTGAGAGTTGCGACAAATATTCTTGAATTTACTGTTTTTTTCATTGAGCAGCAGTTTCTTTAACTGTTTGGCCGCCTTGTTTAACTCGCGTTTTATGTTATTTTAGTCTATATCGTTGCCAATATTGTCTTAATTTTCTTTTGTTCTTAATCATTTTCTTGACAAGATTTGAACATTCTCCATTCTTTTGTTTCTCATTTTTTACTCAGATGTTCCCCTGCTTAATCTACGTCTTTAATTTGATTTTTGTGATTAGATTCTCTGTTACCTTATATCTGAATTGGTTCCAGTCTGTTATTTTATTGCTTATAACATTGGTTGTTTCTGCATGTTCCTTATCTTTATACCCAGAGTGATTAAAACAAGTGAGTGGTCCAATGATAAGTCTAAACATGGCGTTACTTTAATGTGATTACTTGCGATTCCTATGATGACGCATAAATCTATGACTTTTGGAATCTTTCTTCTATCACAAGGCCAGTAGGTAGGTTTACAGGTTGACACATGATTAAGCTTATTTTTTTGAATTTATTTAAGTAACGCTCGGCCTCTAGTTGTAGCCAATCTTGATCCCCACTTTTGGTGTTTTCAATTATAATCACCCCCTGCTATAAAGTGATGACCCAAAGAAGTATAAAAATGATCAAATTGTTCCATTTTTATTGCATGTTTTTGTGGGCAATAGATGGCCAAAATTGTTATAGGATCTAGCCAATCTTCTATTATCACAGGAGTTGCATGTAGATGCTCCTTCTCATACTTTTTTATTTCTTGGTGTTTAATTATGTTTTTGATTATAACTGCAGTGCCACCATGTGCTGTTTCATCAGGATGGTTTGTGCCATAAATGGTGTATCTTGGTATTTTGAGAAAACTTCTGCTGGTGTTATGAGTTTCGGGTATTAGCATGCCATCAATTTCTTTATCTATAAAACAACTTTTAACTTTTTGTCCATGTTGTAACAAGCCATTCGCATTCCAGATTGCATTTTGACCATTAATTTTTCCATCATATTTTCCAACCGTTGTGCGGAAGACTGCTCAGGCTGTTGGTTATGAGTTTTAGAATTTTCCGTAGGCTTACTTCTTTGGTATAATTTTCATCCAAAGTTTAATTTTTAATTGAATCTTTGAGTTTCTGCGCATATGTTGTTCCACTAACAAGCTGATAAAATGGATTTGGATTTACATAAGATGGCTTCGGATTGGATGACTGCGACTTCGCCACTCTTTTTTCTCTTAGATGGGAAAATCTTCATTTTTGTACCACTTGATGAACGCTGCAACCTCTATAGTTGGCTGGATGACTACCATTACAGAGCACCCATTTGACCTCTGTATCCCACTTTTTCTTGTCCCCTGTACATTTCACACATTTGGTCGATCGTTGCAGTATGTTTTAGTATGCCCGTACCTTTGACAAGTAGTGTCAATTGCACCACTTCCCCTTTTGTTGGAACGAATAGAATTCGGTGTTTCGTTCCGCTAGGGCTTTAATGACGGCTCGGTGTGCCTCAACATCTTTGACTAGAATTTTAAGCTGGCTAGTTCCAATTACTTTTAGGTCACATTGTTTTTTTTTTTTTGTATATTCCTTTAACAAGACCTTATGGTTTTTCTCTTGGCTTTGATGTTTTATCTCTGATAGCTTGTTTTCAACTTTGTCACAACATTGTGACTGCATTGCTGTCATTTACATAAACGCACATATTTGTCAGGTATTCCCAGATATCGCAAAGCAAACCATAAGCATCCCGATAGATTGAGTCATAGACCTGGTGGAAACCTAAGATCATCAGATGTACGTTACGAGATGTTTCGTAATATTTAGAAAGGATCATCCTTAGTGAAAAAAATTTTTGGTGACTGATCGGTTCGGATCAAATCCTCTTTGGTAGTAACCTACGATTTCTTCCGCCAGAGGAGTGATTCTCTCCAATACTATATGTAAGACAGTAATTTGTATGCAGTGCAAAGGAGAACTAAGTCGCGATAGTTATCGCGTTTTGGGCGGTCTCATTTTTTAATGATAATACACAACGCGGTCATTTTTTATTCATCAGACATAAATCTTCGCTTTGTCTTACTAATCAAAAAAGGTCGAACAGATAGTTCCACAAAACTATCCCGTCCGCGAGCGAAAGTATCCCCTCCAAATATCAAATCGAACATTGCGTAAATCAGAGAAATGCTACTTTCAGTGTCGGGCACTGCATTGATTATAAGACGGAGATTTCCATTTTAGTTCCAAATGGCTATATAGACCTAGGTCTGATGGTATAGTGCAGTTCAGTGACTTCTACAAATTCCGTCAACAAATTCGCTTAACGGTTCTCTTAGCTCTGACCGCTTTGTTCTTCTGTGCGTAAAATAAAACGTATTCGCGCTTCTTTATAGGCTGCATTTTATGGCTTGACATAAGATGACACTCCAAATTCCTCGTATATGATTTCATTAATGAAATCATATACGAGGGTGTGTCCATGTTTCGAATCGTTTATTTTTATGAGAAAAGAATGTGCTAGCCACAATGATGTCATGCGCGATTGCAAAGTACATCAGTCTTTCTCCACTACTGGTCACACTTTCACACTTTGAACCTACTATACTGCTATATAAGTAAAAATTGTCAGAGTGTACGCTGATTTGGGAACGCATCATCGATATTTTTGTGCCCGTCAATAAATCGGCAACATAAAAGACGTTTAAGTTGATTACAGCAGTCTCATTTCATTCATAGTTCGCTAGCTGCTCTGTTACATAATTTGCGATCATTTATTTCCTAAAGTGGAATAGTCTTGAAACGACAACCAAGATAGTAACTTAATCTGCAAGACATGATTATTATAAAGGACCAGTTTACCATCTTAAAATCTGAACAGTTCAGGCCATATCAAAAGCCGAATATACCGTATAAATTATAATATGAATAAACTTTATTACGGAGTCTATCAAAACTACTATAGTTACCACTGCTTTGGTTTTGTTATATCATAATATAAATACACATAGTACTACCATGGTATGTTACCCTATGGACGTGCTAGATGTCGCTACTGGTAGGGTTTTAAAATAATCAAAATATTTTTGTATGTATAATCGCCTAAATGTCATATATGTATACATTTAGACGTTATGGCGTTATTCTATCGACCCGACATTTGGAACATCAATGGATAAACTGCTTTTTTCTTATGATGGTAGTACTATGTGTATTATTACTATGGTTATATGTAACACAGGTGTATGGTGGTGTCCGGCATTCCGGAAGTTCTTGGTTTGTCTTTGGCCGTACATTCCAATCAATCAATCAATAGATTACGAAATAATATTTTTGGTTACAATTTATAACTTGTCTAGACATTTTTAGAAACTTTAAATTCCTTGCTCAAGTAACGAAGATTTTTCATGAATTAACGAAAGAAAAAATATGAACGGTTTTATATTTCTAAAGATTTTTTAAACCAATTTGAAATACCAACAAATTGCAATGAAACAAGTGCTAAATACAATCTTAAAAAACAGACCTGCTACTAAAAAGATAATCAAAAAATATTTTATACGGAAGCAGTCAAAACTCAAAACTACTCTCTCCCAAACTCAAACGACGACCAAGGACTTTATAAAATGTTAAATATCCTTAACGAATCCATGATACAAGTCATGCAAATGATGGGGATTATTATTAGTATCATGATGCAAAAAATGAATACTCTCAAGCAGCTATTAATCAAAATTCAAAAATGAATGAAAATAAATGTAGCATTAGCTATGTAAAATGCCTAATGCTGACCACGCAGGTTGTAAAACTTCATTGAACTATAGTTTACTAATTGGACTCGATTCTGGACCATTATTGCCAGAAAGTGTTTTTTAAATGTTCCACTAAACATAATTAATAAAATTGATGACGCATTGTGGGACCCTACCGATTTCTTAAAATATACAGCTACTCCAAGCTCACCACGAAAAGATGCGCTAACCATCTAAAAACAATCAGCAGCTCTGTAAAGCAGGAAATTGCAAAGATCGCCCAGTCTTATAACAACTCACTGTGGAAAACTACGATTAAGCTAAAATGTCTTTAATTGCCATGTCAAGAAATTGACCTCCCAGACTTATCCTAAATCAGTTTACTAACAACCCTCTTTCCTAACTCTTTGAAAAAACTCTCTGCCTATTGTCTTTCACGAGACAAAAATAACTTATAATGTGCGACAACTTACAGAAACTGAATTACAGGAATTAAACCAAACAAATCAAGATTTATCTATAGAATTTATAGGCATCAGGTTATCAAATATAACAACAAATCTGTACATAGTACATAATTATTTTGGTACGACAGCTAAGACCCATGGAGTTATATCATCGAATTACATCGTACAGAACCACATGATGGCAGTGTAAATACATCTGTTGTAATAAATCATGAACATTAGAAGTTTCGATAAGGTGCATAATAATCATAAATTTAAAATCATAACTGAAACATTTATAACGCCCATTCTGCACCCTTTTCATATTTTATTCGCGATATTCCCGATGTCGAATTCCAAATAAAAATTAAATACCAACCGGGGCTAATATTAATCGCCCAACATCTTGTACACAAATTTATGTATATAGACGACATGTGTTACCAAGCTAATTTCGATTTTCATATTTCATAAATTTTTTGTCATTATTATGTCACTTTTTTTTATTATTACTATTATCATAATGTTACCACTTGTGTATTACCATTGTTTGAAGTCAATGATTTGTCAACCCTTATATGCGTTTATGTGTGCGCAAACAATAAAATTTGTGGGTGGTAATTTTTGTTTAATATGCTTTGCTCTCCTCTGTATATTATCTTGTATTTTTTTTTGATATTCTTCGATGGAAAATAGATGAAAAGTCAAAAAAAATTAGGGCAATTTTCATATTTTGATTGCCTTATGTCATGATTTTGGTTGGTTATACTTTTATATAATTTTATGTTTTCCGATTATTGTTATTATTATTGTTATTAGCGGTGTAGCACTTCAACAAACAAGTGTATATTTGTTCGCTTCCGATGTCGGGGGTATTTACATAAACCCAACATATGAGAAACCTGAAAAGTGGGAAACCAGAAATCTTTACTTGCAAAAAACTTCGTGAATATTCACCAAAACCTGGTCTATTTCTATTCGGGTCAGGATTGAAAAACTCTAGGATGCACCAGTAATGGCCTTGTATTGAGAGTAAATTACCATATACGAGTATATACAATCACACACACCTTGACAACATGAATTTCTATAATCGGTTGGTATCGAACCCCTCCGCATATATACATCGAAATTTGATTTTGATTTCGAAAATAACTCAATAAAAATGTCGAGCTATTAATATCCTCGTTGTGATGTATCGAAACGAGAGAAAATCTAATTAAAATTCGAATAAAATTGTAATTTCGCACAAATGTCCAAACCCATATATGTATACATGAAGAAGGAAAAATATACACAAAAGGATACCATCCTTTTGTTATTTCGTCTATTATAGCAAAAAAAATGAAAATCTATCGACAGATCGACACCCTCATATTGAATAGAGGACATACTGTCGTAATCTCTCTTACCAATCGACATAAAGATGTTTTATTTTAAATGATTTCGATAAATTGGATTATGATAGGGGATGTTGGGACATTTTTATTTGTATATCGTTCGAATTAAAAGGTGAAGGATATTTGTATTATGTAATCGTATATTAAAACTTATATGTCGAGGACTAAATGATCTCGTGGAAAATAAAGATCAAATACTGGTTAAATAAAAGTATTTTACAAAAATGTTGTCCTGCTTTTTCAAGTTAGCGCTCTAATCGAGGTAATGCGGCTATAGGTGCACTCTCATTTATCATCTGCGTTGTGTCCTCATAAACTAAATCCATTATTAATGAAGGTAAAGTCACATAAAATCAGATGAAAATTAAAAATGTGTCCCATATTTTCTAATATATAGACAAATTAGGGCTTCGCCAGCATATCTGATGTAGTTACGATATTTTGCAGTCTTCGTTGAATATTTATAAAACCTTTTTTCACACGTTGGAAATCTGCATTGATATTTATTGCGAGCTAAAAGGATATCAAAGTAATCCTTACCTGAGAACTGTGCCATCATAATATTAAGTTTCTTAAATTATTTCAAATTTTTGATTCACGAAACTAACACATCACTAGACAATTTCTCAAAACTAATGAAAATAAATATTTCATATTTTGTTTTTTCAACATTTAAACAAAAGAGTTTATAATCATGGCCTACTATTTTACTGAAAAAAAATAGTTACAATATTTACTACAAAAACTCTTAATTAGATTGAGAATAAACAGCATACATCTAAAACATTGGCACATGGTTTTTTAGTTTACTTTAAAAGCATCAAAGCTCTCAAACAAATGCAGATGCAGGATCCAAATTATTATTAATTCCCTCTTTCTCAAAGGATTAAAAATTGATCCTAACCTCCCATACTTTTTTTCAGAATGAACCAAGGAATATGTTACAACTCGGGTTATGTAGACCAAGTTATAGGCCAAGTATTGTTAGCACTGATTCACCTTTACATTTAATTTCAAAGCGGAATAGCAACGACTGGAAAACTTAGGGCCACTATCGCCGATAGGTACCAGATGGGGTCGCCTACCATACATCCATAATATTGCATTTTTAACACCAAATACCTGCAGCTATTAACATACCTTTTAAATTTTACGAGTTCACTAGGATGCCATATGGTTTAAGGAACACCATGGTTTAGACATTTTGTCGCCTAATGGATGAAATCACAAAAGGCATATTTTAGTGTCAATTGAGAACTAAGCATCACAAACATCTAAACTTAATGTTCAATCAGTTGACACCGATTATTAATAATTATACCTTTGGAATGTAATTTCGGTGCAGCTTCTATCAACTGCAAGTAATGCAATTCAATTCTATTTTCAACCTGATTCTTTCTAACAAGTGCATTGTTTTGCCAAACATCTTGTTCCTGTTCACAGCCACCAGAGATCATTTTCTTTGATAACTTAATGTGAAGTTGCTTTAAATGCAACTAAACGTCTACTTAATTAAATAACTCTTTTGGCTCATCCTTTAGACAACAGAACACTTTGCATTAGTGCTGATGTTTTCAGTGTTGCCGTTGATGCTGTTTTGAACACTTACATTAAAAAAGCTGGAAACTATTATTTTTTACCTCCAAAAATCGTTCTCCTCCCGAATTGAAATATTCTGCCTTTGATAGAGAACTCTCAACTATTTATGGCTTCATGTCAGTGGGCTATGATTCATCCATATAAATCATAGCCCACTGACTACGAAATCACAATGGGTCTATAAGGGAAATGTATTTCACTTTACATTGCGTTAAAGTATTAAGCAAATAAATGAGCTACCAAAATATTTGAAAAAAACATTTTTCGGTTACATTCACAATATTACTCAGGGTAATTGAGCTACTTTTCACTTAAGTGATCTACAGTGTTTTGTTTTACACATGGGAAATTTTACTTTAGGAAGCGTGATGTGTCCATGTTTATAAGTGGATATTTTTATGAAAAAAGATAATGAGTGATAGCAAATTACATCCTTCTTATCTCGTTATCAGTTGCTAGTTCATGTCCGGAGTAGACATATATTTACTCATATTTCAGTCTGCTTTTTAACAGTTCTAGCATTAAATTCAAATATCATTCTACTGATTTATAATCTAAAATGCTTGTTATCCTTCAAGAATACAAACAGCGCGGTCGCCCAAGTCATCTCCTCTGTAAAAAAAACGTAAAGCCTTGAGACATATATAGAACTTACTTTTTGACTGTCGAGTTGCTTGGAAAACAACGAGTTTCAAACGGTAATCTGTTATAGTGGATATTTCTTAGCTACTGCACAAATCTCGTGTCAACCATATGCCGCTAGTCTGTAAACATGAGCAGCGAATTGGTTAATTTTGGCGGTATCCATTTTTTCAAAGTATAACTTTTATAATAGCATACTTAAGGATGTAAGTGGTCTGCTCTGCAATCAAATCTAAATCTTCGGGAGTGGTCCTCAGAAACATTTGCATATATAGACCAAATTTTTATGATTTGTCACTGGTATTTGGTTTCAAAGGTTTAATAACTTTTCTAACGCCTAATGAATTAATAAAAAAATCATGTGCTGATATATGACTATTCTAACCGGTAATAATACCGCCTTCACTTGATGGTAGTTATGTTACGGTTTGCGGTTTATTATTTAAAAGACTACCAAATGTTTTACTGCATTTAAAATTCCGTCAAAAGCCGCAACTATATACATTTCAATTTTTAGTTTTATTTAATTACCAAGGACTCAAAAACTTACTGGAGATGGTGATAACATCAATTCTTTTTTTTTAACATCGCATTGAAATATTTAGCAACTAACTGAGCTACAGAATTATTTGAAAATTTTTTAGCTTAGATCCACTTATGTTGCTTAAACTATTTAGAATTTGATGTATAATACAATTTTTCACTTTGAAAAATTGAGCTACTCAGATTTGCTAAAATTACAATACCTCTTTATTAAACTTACCTGGTGGACAAACGACCCACATGACTTCCACTTCCAAAACGTTCACTATTTAGAAATAAAATTATTTTTAAATTTTTATTAATTTCATTTTTCTTTATTTTTTTTGTTTGCTGTTGTTTCATTTTCCATTTTCATTTTTTCGTTTTTTTTTTTTTTTTTCATTTTTTTTTTTTTTATCTTTTTAAGTGTTCAGAGTTCAGATACACAATAACAGGAAATATAATAATAATAATAATAATAATAATAATTTTTCTTAATAATACAATTATCATTTTCATGAAAACAAAAAAAAAAGAAAATAATTTTTTTGGACAGTAGTTTTAATATTAAGTAGGAAAATTAATTAAATAATATATTTTGTTTATAAATTAAAAAAAAAAAAGTTAAAATTTTAACTGTCTTTGACAGTCAATATATTTATAGTGGACCTATACCTATATTACAGTTTTGTCAGGAAAACAAATTTAGGGAAAACTAATATTTTCGGTTTTTAAAATTAATTTTTAATAGTTTTTTTTTTTTTTGTTGTTTGTTGTTGTTTTTAGTTGTTCTTTATAATAATTTATTAGTATTTACAAAATGTGTTGCTCAATTTTTAATAATTTTTTTTTTAGTTTTTAATTGTTTATTAATTATTTTAATTTTACTTTATACAGTTATAATTAAAAATGTATGGTTTTAGTTTAGTTTAGAGGTTTATTTATAAATATATACGTATATATATATATATATATATATATATATATATATATATATATATATATATATATATATATATATATATATATATATATATATATAATTTTGGGTGAAAAAAGTTATTTTACAATATCACGGAACAATACACCATTGTAAGGCGATCAAAACTGGGGTCATTGGTATTTTTAAGACTCTACCGGTTAAGTTAGGTACTTTCCATCAGTTTTGTGAAAAGCACATTACTTTAAATTAAAGCGATAAAAATAATTATGTTAGAAATATTAAGAGAAAACCAACAAAGTTTTAAATTCGAAAATAATGCAAGCCTGCAAATGGAAATTTTAAAATAAAAGTAGTATTTTGCCTCAAAATATTTTACGATTTTTGTTCCGATTTATTTCTATTTTTGAAGGAGTTGTACTATCATATCAGCAGTGATAATTTAGCAGTCTTGAAAACTATTTAAGTGTAAGAGCAATCGACATTTTAATCGAGTGCGCAGAGTGAAGTAGCAAACGGATTAAAATTCTGATACGTCATGAGCAAATATAGAAGTAAGCCTTGATATCAGCTTAGTATATTGGAGGTAACTCAAAAATCAAAAAAATCGGGTAAGGCCATCTTACGAAATGGTTAAAAAACTGAGAATTTGTGAAGGGGTTCAGAAGATGTTTACGTAAAACAACATTTTGTTCCATGATTGTTAAAAAACGAAATTGAATTATCTAAACTTTGATCGCACGAAGAAAAAAGAAATAAATCAAACCTGATCAAGAGGTCTAAAAGGCATTGTAACTGATACGCATGCAACAAAGTAGAAATTAATTCTAAGCTGGTTTAAGCATGTTAATGGGATTAGACAGAAATGTTAAAACGAACTGTTGTACCATCAGTATTGCATTTAAAATACTGGAAAACCTACCATCTTTACAAAATTAAATTTTTTTTTAGCCTGCTGGTGTCTATTTTGCAACTTTTCCACAAAAAAAGAAACCATTTTTTCCAATTTTCCATCAATAAATTAATCCAAACCTGAATTTATTTAATTTTAAATTTTTCTCGAGAATTCTGGGCAAAATAGGTAAAAAATTTCCTTTTTCGGGAAAAATTACAGAGCAACAAGAATATTGGAGTTGTACATTGAAAAAGGAACTTTTGGACACCCTATATATATATATATATATATATATATATATATATATATATATATATATATATATATATATATATATATATATATATATATATATATATATATATATATATATATATATATATATATATATATATATATATATATATATATATATATTTATATATAAATATATATAATAAGTTGATCAATAAATTGTTTGTTACTATTTTTTTACCTATTGATCAAACTTTAATTTTCACACTGTAGTTTCTTTTTTTTTAATTTTTCTTTTAACTTAATTTAAATTAAAAATATTTAATTTAATTATATTATTTATATTTATTTATATATTATAATAATTTACAAAGATTTTTAATTTTGATTTCAATTTTACCAAACTAGACCTTCATTCTGCATATTTTGAGGTTCTGAAAAATTACCGGATGTCATAAATTCCGGTGAGCCTCCCCGAGGAACACCATTACCACCATTATTACTGTTGCCGAGTAGATGGTCAGGAACTGAATTAGGACCAGACACATTACCTGGTCCACCACCTCCACCACCACCACCACCACCTGGTCCATTACCAGGTGGTCCTGACGGTTGATTCATAAAACTTGAATCAGGTGTCATACCACCAAAATCACTAACCATTGGTATTGGTCCGGAATGGTCCATTGGTCCGCCTGCGAAGAAAAAATTAAAAACTTTTTCTATTAATTAACAATATTCAAATTATCTTTCAGCCAAATGTTTATTAAATATAACTACCTGGTGCGTTAAATGGCATACCAGGGCCGGGGCCCGGATGTCCTGGGAAAAATGGATTTTCGTGCGGATGAAATGGTGGTCCACCGTAGCCAAATTCAAATTTACCATCGGCAAAATATGGAAAACCGGGCGGTCCATCGTCTAGACCGCCTGGCGACAAATTCATCGGAAAACCACGCATTTTACGTGACCCACCAAAGAACGGACCACGTCCCATACTCGTTAATTGTTTCAGTCGTCGCTCTTTTGATCGTTTATTTTGAAACCAAACCTGTAATTAAACAAGACATTCGGAAATGTTATATATGAATTTATTTTAAAATTAATGTCATTTTGATTAAATTTATTGATTTTAAATTATATTTAAAACGATTCAGGTTTGTCTCGACTATACGGTCTATATTATATACCATATACATACATAACTATGTCGCTCGTCTCGCGCGCTCATCTCTTTATAAAGTCGTCATCCCCGTGTATCGATTATTAATGTAAATTTTTCATTTTTATTATAATTTTTTGGTCATTTTGACCAACAAATTTTTAGATAAAAAAAAATTAAAAATCTCGACGTGTGTGTATAATAAAAATTATGGCCGTAAAACATAAATTTTATGTTGCGATGAAAACATTTAGAATGTCATAGCGACATTATTTATTTGATTTTTGTCTAAAATGTAGCTTGGGCATTTAGAACATTTTTTTTTTGGTATTCAAATTTTAACGATTAACACATTAATGAATGAAATGTTTATGTGGGATTTAAAAACTTGGAGCCTATTTAAATATACCTTGTTAAAATACGTAAATATGTATGTAGCGCCTGAGTAACTTTAGACAATCAAATAACTTGTAACTTATAGGATGAGTGGTGGAAAAAAGATCAGACACTTAATTTAAGTTACAAAGGAGACAGCAACTAACCAAAATATCTGAGCACTACACCAGTGTATAAAGAATATCACTGGTAATCTTATCAAGTGATACCAACTATAAGGGATGTCTTTGGTTAAGTTTTTACAACAGAGGAATCACAGTTAAACAGCAGTTAACCGCACCAAAAATATTACGTCATAAGATAGCACTAATATCTAAACAAGGAATATCCATACACTAACGGAACGGCAATTTAAAGTTAAAAAAAAAGCTGCTAAAACAAGTATCTAAAAAACCAAAATAATCAAAGGCAATAAACCTACTAATGGAAGCAATGACTTGGAACTGTTCTTCCAGAAGCAAAATAGTTTGTCATATACTTGTTAAAAATAAATGCAATAAATGGTAGACACCCCTTGACCTTGAAGAATGGCTCATCTTATTTTGCTTTATCTAATTCAAATGGAAAATACTGTAAATCAAACTGATTTATGTAGCCAATAATAACTGACAGCTTAACCAATATTTAAGGATACTTTGCTTAAACTTAGATCAGGAGGTGCCAAATTTATTTTCTAATCTGCTAATAATTAGCAACTTTGGTTTTAAGAGTATACAGAAAATACAGCAAAATTGAAAGTCCAAACTGCGTCATATTTCTTTAATATGTTATGCTAGATACTTAATTAAAATGTAGCCAGTAGTTGAAAGATCCAAAATCACAAACATTTACAAAATGACATACTGAAATACTTGATATACATGCCCGGTGGTAATCCTTTTGACTTAGATTTTATCTTCCAACCAATTAAAATTCAAACGACTTTCTAATACACTTTTTATAAGCACCGTTCTGTTTGAAACATTCTCTTGGGTGTCATATTTTTTTTTGGACAGTGCTGAACTACAACATCAGGCCTAGCTCTCAAACAAAATCGTACAACCAAATTTCGCTATTTTTTCGCAGTTTCTTTTTAAGCAACATCAAGGACATTCGTTATTATCGATTGCACCATTCAATCAGTGAATTTGTTGCAGTTAAACTCCAGTGCTATTTGTTTAAATTTATTTTCTTGGCAAAGCACTTTACCATTTATTACAACCGAAAGTGTTAGTTTATGAAATCTCTCTAAACGTAATTTAGATTTTCAATTAGGTTTCTAATCTTAAGCATTAAAAGCTCAGTTGTAGAAAAAGCAGATGCTTTCTAAAGCAGAATTATATTTCACTACACAAAATTAAAATTTTTTATTTTTTTTTTTGTTTTAACAAATTCTCCAATTAGAAATATAGTGAAATAGGATCATGTAAAATTTAAAAGCTTAAAGCTTATTTTTCTAGTTAAAAATGTTTAATTTGCATTTCAAACTTTCATAAAAGAAGTTTTCGATTCATTTATTTTACCAGAATGGCTTTCATTTTTGCAGAAACCTTTTAAAGTAAAATGAACTTTTAGAAAAACAACCAGCTTTTAAGCTTATAAATAAAGGTTTCATACTAAATTATTATCTTCATGTAAGCTTTAGATTTAAACTTCTCATTTTTTTTAAATTAACTATATTAAAATAAATTAAACAACTTTTTAATTTTATTAAAACTTTTAATAAAAATATATGGTTTACTCAATAACACGTTTACCGTTTAAAAAAACTGCGGAAGCTCTCTTGAAACTTAGAGTAAGTCGAGCTTTTAGCTATTTTAAAAAAAAATACTGGAACATTTATTGAGGATATTACAACTGAAATCCTTAGTAGGGCAAACGATGTTAATTAAAAATAACTGAAAGATGAGCTTTGGGTAATAACAGGAACTAAAATGTTTAATAACTAGTTTATGAATATTTTCTTTTGAATAAAAATTTCACATTTACTAGTTGGAAGCCTTCTTTGTAAAATCATCAGCATTGAGCAAATGAATGCTCTTCAGAGCTTTTTAAGAAAACTGCGTTACTTTGAAATAAGGTTGATAAACAAAACAGATATGCAGATATATGTTTTGACGACAAATCTTAAATAATATCTAATGATAACAAAGTGGGTTTTTAGCTTTCGAGAGCTTTTAAAATACCACCTAGACAAATACAAATCAATGAATAGTTTTCCTAAGTTTGGAATGTTGAAAAAGTTTTTTTAGATTTATTAATTGTAATTTTTAAACTTTTTTAAACTTTTTAAAAGCTTTTAAATTTAAAAACAGTCAGTCTACAAAAATTATATTTAAAAAAAAAAATAAAATTCTAAAACTTTCAAACATTAAAAACATTAAAAACGTTAGCTTTTTTAACTCTAATAAGCTCCAAGGAGGTGTGAAAGCTTAACTGAAGTGGTGTTAAATTTAAAACTTCAGAATTTAAATCAAAGACTTTTGAGTATAGTTATATTCTAGCCGAGTATCCATTAAAAGCTTTACAATGCTTTTATAGATATAAATCAGTAACATATTTTAATATATTCCAACTACGTTAGAAGTTTATGTTGGAATACAAAAGTTTAAAACAGCTTTATTTTTTTTAATTAACTAGTTGTTCAACTTTTATGAGTTTTATAAAAGTTTCCATCTATATACATTTCAAATACACAAATCAGTTTTAATATTTTGATTAAAATAAAATATTAATCCCAGTTTTTTTAAGTTTTAGTGGCTGAGCTTTTTTAAGTTTTAACAGCAAATATTATTACCAATTAAGATTGAAATTAAAAAAACGACCAACTTAATTTGATTTCGTTAAAGAATTATATAAAATAACATTTTTAAATATATCAATTACTTTAATTTTTATATTTTTAACAATTGTGAAAGCTTCCAATTAATACTAAAGTTTTTGTGGTAAATTACAATATAAAATAATCAAAATTATTATTAATTTATTAAAATTAATGAATTAATAAACTTTAAAATTCTTATCGCCATATCTTTTATATTGATAATATTTTACTTTAAAAGAATCTTAGCTTAAATTTAACGTTCAAAAAATATTTTGTTTTAAGCTTTAAAAGCTTAATTGCAGTATAATTTATTAAAGTAGGTTTACCCAAGAAAGTGCAAAAAATTATGAAGTATCTTCCTTATTTTAACTCAATAAAAATAACAGAATCTTAGTATATCACATACAACTAATGCAAAATTAAAAAAAAGAAGCCTGGTTTAGACCAGAAAGAAGTTGCACTCATCACTAATTTTTTCACTTAACCTGCCCTTTTTTTATTTCAAGCGAGAGTTTGATATCGGTAGATACTTTTTAAAATAAATGCCTTTTACAATAAATGGAACACAAAATCTGGAATACCTCGGTCCTGTCACACAAGACCGCGGAATAAATTTTTGGCAGGTGTTTGTAAATAAGTGCTTTCAACAATTATATACCGAACACTATAACAGGATAACAAACATAGACCTACTGATAAATACAATGCAGTCTGAATTGATGTACCAAAGATGTCATTGGACTAAAACCGGCAAGAGAAAAGAACCGACAAAAATTCACCAATAATTTTAAGAGGAACCCCAACAGAGTGGTTCTAGTCTCGTAAACTCCCTACCCTTCTTAATCCGATATAGGGTCATATTACTTACATAATTGAATGGATTTAAATCAAAATGTCAAATTTTGAAGCCAATTATAATGTACTATTCAGATTTTAAATGCTTGTTTAAGGACTTTCTTCTTAAACTGGGATCTGAGGAATCCATACTCCTTTTGAAACTTTTAGCATGCTTGAAAGTTTCCAATTGATTGCGAATTCGTTCATCCTATGTTTTAGGCACACACTAATAGGAAAATAGAGCGGGACTGAAATTGAACAATTTATTTTGAAAGCAGTTTTCTTTTGGAAGCTTTTAAGAAACTTAGCTTTCGAATAAGTTTTGTCTTAAAAATATTAAAAAGTCTTTTGAAAAATCATTTTTTAAAACCAAATTTCACATTTTCATGGTGTGGAAAAAATCATTTAAATCATATAAGCCCAGTCTACAAATCATTTCAAAATTAAACTTTTCATTAAAATATATTTCTTAAGCAAACATATAATTTTAACTGCATTGTAACATTTTATAGAAAGCTTTGGTAAAACTTTCTTGCCAGAAACTACTTAATTTAGCTTATTTGTCTTATATGACATTTAAATAATTGTTTAACATTCATGAAAGCTTAATATACATAAAGACATTTGAAGATATTCTCAAATATTACTGTCACCAATTGTATGACTAAAGTTTCACGAATTTCCAACTGTCAATTTTTATAAGCATTTCAAAAGCTTTTAAGCATAAAATCAGCTCAGCACAACTCTTTTGCAGAATTATATTTTACTAACGTTAATTTTAAATTTGATTTAATATGTATATTTTCCTGGTAGTAAAACAATCATATAAAAGCTCAGTCTAAAAAAAATTATGAAGTACAACATCCGAGCTAATAATATTCAGTTTGACAAATATGATTTTTATTGAATTTGGAGCTTTTATAGAAAAGCACAAAATTAAAATACTTTACCGCAAAGTCTTCATTTAAAGAAACGAAGCTTTTAAAGTAAAAAAGAACAAAAGTTTTTCTAAAAGATTCACCTTACTCAAGGTTAATTACAAAGAAATTACCAATCTTTCAAAATTACCAAATATTTGAATA
This sequence comes from Tipula confusa, assembly GCA_963556175.1. Classification (NCBI taxonomy): domain Eukaryota; kingdom Metazoa; phylum Arthropoda; class Insecta; order Diptera; family Tipulidae; genus Tipula; species Tipula confusa. The sequence continues at coordinate 79,261,466 of OY744476.1, read as the reverse complement.
AATGAAGAAGATGTGTTTAAGTATAAAGAAGCTTGATTATAATATTAAACTTTTTACAGCAATGTAAATATATATACAACTTAATATACATTTTTTTATATTTAATTTTGAGGACAAAAGCTTTTTCGAAATTTTAAAGTAACTTTTGTTGAATGGATAGTTCAAAATAGTTTAAATAACTTTCATCCATTTTATTAACTTAAAAGCTTAACATTCATTAATATAAATTTAAATATGCTAAGCTTTTTAAAAAAATTAAATGTCAAAGTTTAAGGTTTGCTAATTACTGATTGCTTGAAGTTTACAATTATTCTGAAAGCTTACAATATGCTCAATAGAGCTCCAATAGAAAACAAAGTTATCAAAACAGAAGAAAATTGGAAATATCTTCCAATGAAGTTGAAAAGCTTACTTAGAGTGGTGTTAATTTTACTATTCTACATACTCTTAGTTATATGTTTAGTCTCAGTTTATCTAAAGCTTTATAGCGCCTTTTAGATACCAATGTCACCAAATCAGAAATTTTTATTTATTTTATTTACTAGTGTTTTAGTTTTTTTGAGCTTAAAAAAGCTTCAAGCCATACCAATTACTCTGTTTTTCTTTACAATCTGTTTCAATTATATATTTAAAAGTATATAATAGTTAAAGTTCCAAAATTTGAATGGCTGAGCTTTTAAATTCGATAAAGTTCAACTGACGTTAATGTAATACTCTAACTATAGTAATACTCTATTTTAAATAAATTTTAGAAATTAACAAACATTTTAGGTTTAGAAAAGCCTTTTATATTAGCTTTTTAAATAAATTTATAGTTAACAAAATACAGTGATAACAATTTATTATACTTTTTTACCAAATGATTAAGCTTTAAAGCTGATAGTTAAAAACTTTAAATTTATTGGGCCGTTAGTATTTATGGTCAATTTATTGTCAAAATATTAAAGTTTATTTAAAATAAAGACATGAAGCTTATGAATAAGTTTTAAGTTTTGAATAAATATAAATTGTACATAGCTCAAAAACGAGAGCTTTTGGCAAGAAACTGTTAACAGCTTAAAATAGTTAACGAACTTTTCAATAATTCTTTTTTTTAAATATTTTCAACAAATTTTAATGGTATGGTCTAAATAAAAATTGTGAGCTTTTTGAGCTTTTATCGAAATAGTATTAACTACATTAGTAATAAAATTAAATTTCATCTTAGTTTGAAAGTGTATGAAAGTAACTACTTAAACAAATCCAAACCGCCATTTAGATATTTTCAAGGATCCGTTGAATTATATAATAAAACCATGCTCAACCTAAGACACTCCACATTTGTTTGTAAATTTACCATCGCGTACCCGAAACAAATAAAATGAAAGTCATTTTGAATTTGGTTCAAACCAAAACAATACTCGAGAGCTTCCTATATATATATATAAGTTTTCCCCGCACAAAATATTATTTCATTTGGCATTAAAGTCGTATAATACAATAATGACCGTGTACTACCATCACCACCATCGCTCCGCCATAAAGCCAATTTTCAGTTTTGACAATCAAAAACTAATTTTCGTATAACAATAACTAATTTTGAACGCAAAAATGAAAATGATTATTAATGGTCTTCGCAAGTATAAACAAAATGTCGGTCGGATGCTTTTATGTGTGCGGTTACGACTTCGTACTTATGATGATGATGCCATGATGATGATGATGATGATGAAGGCGATGATAATGGAAGTTAGTAGGAACAATAAAATAAATAAAAAAAAAATAAAATAAAAAGAAACCAGCGGTATGGTTATATACGAAAACAAAACAACTTTTGGTGAATACAAAAAGGTTTGGTTGGTTGGTGGGTTTGGATATACGAGTATTTATATACACACAATCCATTGTGTATGGTACAAAGAATGACTTCCAACTTTGGCGTGGTATGGTATGTAGAATATTTTTATAGAAACGTAAGAAAGAAATTGTCAAGTCATTCATTTCGAATCAAAAAATCATTTTTATACGTATAAATACACACACGTATTGCGCGTATCCATTAGTATGTATATATGTGTATACATAGAAGCGAGAGATGATATTCGAGTTTCAAAAGGGACGGGACCAGAATATAATATTTAATATAAAAAAACCAAACCCAAGCATATGGTGTATAACGAATTGCGACGACAGTGTGGTTTCGACGACGAGAGAGAATAAGAGATATACCACAGATCGATTTTGGTCGGTGTATAAATTAAATACTAAGTCGTTGATACCTCCTGCGGATAGTTTAAAACATTTTTCTTATGAAATAAAACTTCTGTCCGATTGATCAATGCCGAAAATGTATAAAACTATAGATAAATAAATATATTCATAGACATTTCACTTTCATAAATAGCATAACGCGAAAAATCCCACATCATAAATTCATGAACATATATTATATGCTAATTGTGCGATAATCGTTCAAGTGGAAACTTGAGAAATATTTTAAGCAAGCACAAATTCAAATTTTTCAGCTAATCAATCAAATTCGCGGATAGCACACATACAGTGTTTAAATGGAAAAAAGCTCTCGAGATAACTGCTGTAAATAGCTGTTGATTGTGTGAACATTTTCAAGATTGGCTTGAAATCAAAACTTAAAAATAAAAAAAAGCAAAAATTGTTCGTTATGATTAATGACTAAAAGTACTGTGCACTGTGTTTATGTATATATATATGTAAGTAATGAAGTGTAATGGATAGTTTTGTTGTTTCTTCACATTTTACTTCAACTGAATATTACATAAATTGCAATTGGTTTAGTTGGTGCGGTTGAGTTTAACAAAAAAAAAATAATTTATTGATGTTTTAACCTAATTTTACCTGACGTATATTTTGATTTACAATCAGTTTGGTTTTTGACGCGGGTTTATACAACTAACATTTTTTTTTTTGACGTTTCATGGAACGAAATTGTTTTTTCTTGTTTTATAAACTAAAAGATGTAAACATAGCTGCTACATTGTGTGTGAATGAATGTGCAGGTGGAATTTTCACAGGGACAATATAATAAAATATCAAATTTATTGTGCACTGTGCAACAATATATATATATATATATATATATATATATATATATATATATATATATATATATATATATATATATATATATATATCTAAGTTGCAAAAAGTGGGCTTATCAAAGATAGTTTAGAGTTTAATGGAACTGATGTGAGCTTCAATTCGAAATTACCGCTGAGAGCGCCAACTGTTCGTAATCCAATTGTTCGACAACTCCTGATAAATCAATTCTTGTCCCAATCATCATGAGTTGTTTAATTTTTTTCTTGGTCCGGTTAGTAATTAAATGGAAGTTACGTCCATGTTATCTGTTCAAATTTTTAGTTACTCAACGTTGGTGTATGATGACCAGTCGTGACAAATATTATATCTTCTTTCTGGTTAAAATATTATTTTAAGTACGAGTTTTGCTATGATTCTGAATTCTTATCGTGGATTTTTGCTTACCCACATGATTCATGGAAACACAATTAATAGCAAGAAACCTTTTTGGATGTTTGTTAGTTTTTTCACACTAAACATTGACTGTCTTTTGTGTCAGTATTTTTGGTATATTTTTTTATAGATCACTGCATCATTCGGATCGGTTTAAAGAGTAAAATCGGCGCAAGCTGTCTTTTTACTTTTTATCAAATTGAGTTTTTATCAATTTCTCCAAGAAAAGATGGCTGTAGTAGGCTTTAGAAGTTGACGGTTGTTATTACTTCCTATGAAACTGCAAGAGTTTGTTTATTTTTCAATCTTTTGGCAATCATAAATCACGCACACAAATATTGACCACATGCACCGGTATCTTGAATTTAGTAGTAAAATCTGCATCTGTTAGAGAGATATGATGCAGAACAAAAGAAACGAACGAACGTAACCATAAAAGCACCTTAATTATAAATGTTGTAGTGCTATAATATTGCAACAATTTGTTTTGATCACTTAAACAGTATGCTATGATTATCAACTCCTTTGTTTAAATTTTGAAAAAACAAAAATCAAATATTTTCATTAGATTTGAAAAATTGTCTATAGTTTAGTTTAGTGTTAGTGTTGTGAATCAAAAATTCTGAGTAATTTAAGAAAATTAACATTAAGGTAGCACATTTTCCAGGTGAGGAGTACATTGATATTTTTTGAGATTTTTCGATGGTAATATCATGATTATTTCCAACGCGCCGCGTTCCTAACGCAAGATTATTTACAAAAGTGCGAGTTATTACAACAACATTAAATATACGCAAGCAGAATCCCATTTAGATTTCATCAAGTTTCTCAGCAATAGATTTATACTCATACTAAGAAAAATGACCATTGCGATATACACTCTAGTCAATGAAGCTTTCTACAGTCAACTATACAGGAGGAATTTGATGTAAATTCCTGATGTCCTGATGTCGGTTATGAAGCAACATTTATTTGAGGTTGCGAAAATTGGGCAGCTAATAAAGAAAATATGCAAAATTGAATGAGATAAGAAAACTTTTTAGGGCATTCAAGTATACTTTATAAAACAAGAAAAGTTTTATTAAACTTTTGAGACTAAAATCGGAGAACTCAAAATACTCAATTACCCCAAAACGCAACAACAAAGCAAACACAAAATTCAATATGGAAACACATACCAGACACGGAAAAAGCAGGTGGTTGTGGATTAATACCTAAGAAGAAAAATAAATTCCATCAGTCAAAAACCGAGATGAAAGCTAAAATTGGGAATTGCAAAATAGCGGATGGAAGGAGGCCCGAAATGCTTTAAAAAAAAGTAAATGTGCTAAATCAGTTTAAATATTTCTAGCTGAAGTAAAAACTCTCAAAAGGTCTAATAAAAGCCTCATTTATTAAGTTATTAATGTGGTAACTTTGAAGTTTTGATAATTAAAGCTGGAAACAAACAATAAAAAATGAATTGCCTACTGCTTAACATTTGCTTAAAACAAGCAGATTTTGATGAGAAACTCATATTTTTAGACGAAACGAATATTTGCGTTCTCACCTTATTATCACAGAATTTACTAGATTTTATAATATCTGAGTCGAATTCCCAGCTCAAATGACGTTCAATAAAATTTTAATTTAGACTTTCTGAAGGTCAAATGAATTTTTTAGCTCAAACCACATAAAAATTTTGTGGTATAAATTTGCTCATTTTGTCCTTCAGTACGGCGGTTCGTTCTGATAACAAAGCCATTACGATATAAAATACTTCAAAATTTTAAAATATTCTAAAGTGATGTAACCTATCAGTTGAGGAAAAGGTTAATCGATTAATTTTACATATCTAAACAATTTGTTATAAAAAATAATGTCCTGTAGCGTGTATATATAGATAATATGAAGGCGGCGCCGTCAACTATCAATAATTTGTCCAAACAATGTTAAGAAACCAGGGTACACACCACATGCAGCTTAATTTTATACTAAACTAAATAATTTATTTTTAATATTGTGCGCGATCTAAAAGGCCGCGTGACATTTTTCTTTTTCTTTTCTCCTTTTATTTTAATGATTAAGAAATCAATGTGATGATGATGATGATGATCACCCCTAACGAAAAACATAGACATTATTTAGGCCGGCTAATTTAAAAAATAAAAAAAAATATTTTTGAAATAAAAAACCAACTCGAACAACCTGAAATTAATGACTTTACAAAACTATATAGCGCATGATCATCATTTGATCGATTCACTTGATCATTTCATAACAATGATATTTGAAAAATCATTTTATAATAATCATCATCATCAATCGATCGATCGATCGAGAGAAAAAAAAACATTCAAAACAAAAACATAAACATGTCCGACAAACAATACAATGTATAAAACCTCCTTTGGGTGCCAAAAAGATGAAGAATATTCATAAAAAAAAACAAAACACAACAACAAAAAATCGTTCATCGAACAAAACAACCTTAACCTCTTGTTTGGTTGGTTTCAAAAATACGCTGACGCAATAAAATTAGTTTCAGTAAAAAAAAAAAAAAAAAAAAAAAAACCTAAACTACATACGTACTATATACTACATGAAAACATAAAATCACGCATCTCGCCTCATCCTTCGAGATAAAAATCTGGTAAGTTAATGATTATTATTGTATAGTTTTGTATATTTATGATCTCAAGAAAGTAAAAATCGAAAAAAAAAATTAAGTAATCATATTTTATATCATATTTTGAGCGCCATCGTCAGGGTGTTAAAGTTCAATCAACTATTTATTTCCAAGTCATAACAATAATGGTCTAATGCGGGTCACTAACATTTTAGTTAAATGTTTAAGCTACCGAAAAGATATACAAAGTAGTGTGTTTAGTATTTAAACTAGAGCTCTAACGATACTTTCACTAAAATTGTATAAAATCACTTGCTTTTATAGATTTATTATATTTCTTTTAAAAAGCTTTTAAAAGCTTAGATGAAAACTTTATCTGGATTGTAACAAATTCTAACAGCTTAGTAAATGTAAAACTTTTAACTGATTTACAAAATTGTCAAATCCTTACAGTACTACAGCTTTTAAGATTTGCGTGTTGCTATTTCCATTAAGCTTTTAATAGCCATATTACTAAAGCTCTGAGTGAACATTTGAATATAGTGCTCTGATTTAAAAGCTTTCACAACAAATTTTAAATTTAATACTAACATAACTTTAATGATCGCAATTTCACAATATTTTAAAGAATGAGCTTTGAACTTTATTTTTTATGAATAAAAAGCTTTTGATAAAAAGTCAATAAAACACGTTTTTGTATAGATTTGCTTTAATGTATTCATAATAAGAGAGCTTTGACACAGTTAGAAACAATTTAAAGGGCTTACACCGAGCTTTTTTATTAGTTTTGGCATGAGCTTTATTAAACTTTATCAAGATTATACCGATACAAGTGTAATGACCTCATTCTTTCCTATTTTCGTTGTCTCGAAAACTTTAATAGAGACTGAATCTCATTTTTTTTTTTTTCAAAAAGCTTAAAAGCTCTTTTTATATAACATAGTTTACCTTTTAAAATATTAACAAATTAAGTAGATTTTGTTTTTATTTTTAAAACTTGGGGAATTTAAAATGTTTTCATATGTTTAAATGTAAAAGCTCGGTACCACATTAACTAAGTATTTGGAGTTTTAATATTAAGAACGCCATTGCAAGTAATAAAAGGGCAGAGCTTTCAGAAAAATCTAGTTTACAAAAGCTTATCTGAGCTTTTGTTAATCAAAAACAATACACTAAGTTTGTTTTAACTATGAAGGCATAATTTTAGAAAGTAAAATACTAAAATAACTTCAAAGTGGGTAATTTATTCTCAATTGGTTAAAAACTTAAATTTGAAAATTAAACTTTAACTTGTAGAACCTTTTTTAACAACGAAATAATTTGTTATTTTATATTAATATTTTTTGCATTGTTTCTTTTTTATCAAGAATTAATTAGTATTTAATATACTAACATGAAGCTTTAAACCAAGGTTTTAAATTTTTATTTTTATTTTAGTTTTAAAGCATTTTAATTACATAAACTAAGCTCCTAAATAATCAAATCGTTAATATTTGTATGATAATAAACTAATAAAAAAATAAAAGTTACAAAATTATTGGACTTAGTACTTTAATTTGACTGCTGCAATTTTTCGAAATGATGAAGCTTTAAGTAAAACCTTTAATTTTAATGTTTTAAAACACTTGCTCTTATTGATTAACTTTAATTTATTTATTAAAAATGAACTTTTATACTATTATATTTAATTTTAAGAGTTTGAATGGAGCTTTAAATGAGTTAAATTAACTCATTTAAATGAGTTAATTTAAGAGTTTGAATGGAGCTTTAAATGAGAAAATAATGTTTAAAATATTACTGGAGTAACTCGAACTATTTTGTTCATTTAAAAACTTTCTTAAAAGAAAGCTTTATTTATTTTTATTACCTCTTAGCTCTCAAAAGACATATCAAATGCTGTATGTAAAAATTTACGCGTATTGCTTTGATTAAAAGCTTGCACAACAAACTTTAAATTTAACACTTTCATAACTTAATAATTAAATTTTCACAAAATTTACAATGAAGTGTATTGAGCTTTCTGTATATAAAAATTTAATTAAAATAGTGTTGCTAATTACTTGATTTAAAAATCATCCTATATACTATAATTCATTTTTTAAATTATTAAATAAGCTTTATACTTATTAAAACTGAATTATTTGTGCAATTATTTGATTTCATTCATTTTAATGTGAAAGCTCAAAGACTTGTTACCTATACCACTGAATTTGTATTATTAGTAACCCAAATAAACTCTTGTTTATTTTCAAATGACAGCCATTACAAACATATACGCATATGGAGCTTTAAAATAAATTTGAAAAATATAAAAATCTTTATAACCGCTTTAAAAAAGTAACGTCAAATTGATAGTTATGAATATAAAAGTAAATCCAATTTTTATATAAGATAGTAAGTTGCTTCGAAAGCTCCCTATTAATTAAAAACCTTAGGTTTAATTTTTAAAAATCAAAATGAGCTTTTTGATAAATGTGATTTTATTATTCATGCAGTTTAGTAACTAATCTTGAAATAGATCTGTAACATGTAAACTATAAAATATATTTACAACCTATTTAAAAGCTTGAAAGTTAAAACATAAAATGATGCTTTCTAGTTACCATTTTTGTAATAATGCTATGGTGAGCTTATATAGACTAAATTCACTAAACAGTTTTGCTTACAACTTTTTTAAGCATAAAAGTTATCTTTTATACTTCAATACTCATCTTTTATAATAAAAAAAGCTTCCACAAGTTTCCTTTAGAATATGTTTAGTCTGGTCATTTTCTATTCTTTTATTTTCTGGGGCCGAAATTTATCCAACTCTTTCGGGGTTAATTTCACGTCCTACTTTACCATCTCAAGTCAAATCAAGAACAAACGAATACAGGTTCGCTTTGAATATTCATACACACATGGTATTGCTACATTCAGGCTGTACTGACATGGACGATGGTTGCGCCCATGTATGCTGAACTGCAACAGTGGATCATAGTTGTGTTCATCGTCATCACCGTTCGCAATCAAGTCATGAAAAATTCCTTTTTCTACCCTCCCCTCCGGAGCTCGGTGTAAATTATTTTGTTGTTGAGTAAATCTTTTGCCTACTTACTAAAGATGTTTAAGCTTCTTCCATAGAGAGTTAGATATTCGTTGAGAGTTTCGTAGTCTTTCATGTATATAGTTGGAGCAATATATTCTCCACACATAAAGCAAATTATAACAAGGGTGGCATGTCATGTTAACCAAATATTTCATCTTTATATACATAAACAGACATATATCGAAACCATACATAATTTGCGTAAAACAAAAACGCAGAAATCTTAAATACCATCTAGACACAAGATATACCATCATTAATAGCAACAACAACAATAACAAGAAACCTATGACTTATAATTTGATCTTAGTGGAACATTTATTCCAGTAATTGATGTGAATCGACGAATACACAAAATATGTGTACAATGGCGGTTACGAACGAGTACGTCAAATTCAATAATAGAAGACAGACATATTCATTAGAACTCGCTATATAGATGTTTGACTTGTATATAACATCTCTGGCGACAATCTTAATGTATTTTGTTTTGTTACGAATAATTTAAGATGAAATTTTTCGTTCATAAAGATGTGATGCATACCATAATTTTTTAAAATTTTTTATTTTTTATTTTTTTTGCTTTACATATACATAAAATATTGTATATTGTTGGTGTACATACGATGAAAGATTATTTGGGTGCGCTTTTACGTTATGGATGGAACTCAAAATTTTTTTTAATTTATTACAAAATCATAATTAAAAAAAAAAAAATTATGTCATCCTATATATTGAGTATGTGCCGTCGGATGTGTTCAACTGTGTGCGTTTGAAATTTTATTGATTTCGTATTTTTTTCTAATTTAACGGATGAACTACATGTATGTTTATGGAAGAGTTCAATGTATAGAGTGTAATTGGTAAAATATGTGAGTGGGTTTTTTTTACATGATATTGAATACGGAAAGGGTACTGACCCAAATTTTAATCGCCAAATTCTATTTGGTCGTAATTTTTAATGCATTTTTAGACTGAGTCATGAGTCGATTCATCACAGTCAACAATTGGTTTCATTTTTTAGTTTCTGACTAATTCGTTTTTAATAGAATTTGGCATAAAACTAAGTATTAACCTCGTCATATTTGATTTAAATCAAATCAATGAAATTGCATCGTTAAAAAATATTGAATGACACTTTTAATTAAGCTTGAGTGTTTTTTTTTATTAGATAAAATAAAGAATTACTCCTATTCACATAATTACCATTTTTTTCATTTTTGAGTGAAAATTGGAAAAATTACTAAATATTTTACTTCGTAAGTCAATTATAAAAATTTGAGTGAAACTTTTTAATGGACATTTTGAGTGAAATTTGAAATAATATTGAATGATATCTTTGATCAAACAAGAACACAAAGACTGAATCAAAATCATAAAAAATTGAGTGATATTTTTAGGAATAAGACTTTAGCATAACAACTATTAATAAACTAATTTTTGAGTGAAATTTAACTCAAATGACATTTATGACACAGTTTCTTTAAATGTTATTGACTTAATTACATAAAATGTATATTAGATGTAGTATTTAGAGGATAGTTTCAGAAGGCCCAAATGACAATGTCGATCTACTGACGATAACAATTTGGTCGTTATAATAACAAATTTTTTATGACAAATATTTGTTCACACGAAATTTAAAAGTTGACGTGCAGTTGCAGGTTGAGTTTATAATATCTTTAAAACTGCCACTGTCAAACTTAGTCCTGTTACAAATTTAAATGCTCAAATTATGAAACCAGTAGGCCTCATCTTTCAATTTAGTGTTAACATAATTCAAGTAAATATACTTGCACTCCTTAGGTTAAACAAATAACCATATTTACCATTGTATATTCGATATGGAAATGTGACTTGCAATCATATGTTTCGATTGAATGATGCATATTACCTCGTTGGAGGTAATTTTCTCTACTATTTTATATTTGAGTTGGATTGGATATAATTCTATAAAAAGCAACATTTGGACATTAACTTCTAGTATTTCAATATTCACAGTACAAAATATGACTTTAGCAAAATGATTTGATTCAATATAAGTATAATTTTGAACAAAGTATGTCTTCCCCAAAATCACTTGAGCTGATGATTAGATTACCATCACCTAAACTGAATAAACCAATTAGCAAATTAAATGTCTTCCTCAATTCTAATTTTTAATATTAGACTTACATGCATCATACGTTGACAAAAAAACACAAATATTTTAATTGTCTTTTTGGAGATTTTTAACTCGAAATTCATGCAAGACTATTGGCTATGTTTGTCTTATACCTCTTTTATAAGTAATGACGAATCACAAAAAAACTCTGAGTTTTTAACATCTTAATAATAAAACTTTTTAATCTGATTAATCAAACCTACATAAACCCTGAAAATACGAGCACAATCGTTCCCAAATTAAATTCAAATTAGAATCAAACTAGAACTCAATTTTAATATCGAGCTCTATAAACTTATTGAATTACAACAAAAAAAAATATTTGATTGCCTTTCATAAATTCATTTCAAATATCGTACTAAATTTCGAACTTGGTTTGGCAGTCACTCTGCAATCAAACTAAATGAAACTAGCAGAATATTGAATATTCTATTCGTGCTAGGAACTTATTAGAAGAGAATTATTGTTAAAAGCTTGAGAATTTATTAGAAAGCTGTAAATGTTTTTTTTTTGCAGAAGGTTGTATTTTGACTATTCTGATTACTAATCAACCCAATTTTGAGTGAAAGTTAACCGAAAACTAAATCGCGCTGGGACAAAATGTACAGCATATTTATAGTCTATAGCTAGAACATCATTTTGAAGCCAATCTTAGTGACAAAGCGACATCTGTTTTTCAGATTGAAAAATTTCTTCAGACCAGAGCATCATTTTTTTTTTGATTGGTCTGGCTTCTTATTGAACACTGTGGCAACCTATGTGGGAAGCAACGTTTATGGATTTAAAAGCATATAGATGTAATAAAACTCTAGTGAAAGGTTTCTTCCAAGTTATTATTATAGTATAGCGAGCATAAAATAACGGTGTTTTTATACGTCATAAACAGTGAGAAACAATCGAATATTCTTGGCATAGAGTGGTTTCGAAAGCTCGCAATATATATATACTGCCTCAAATTTTGTTAATTTTCCATATAATGGATTCGGTATCTGTTCATATGTGCATATTTTAAAATTGCATTTTTCAAAATGGCATATTTCAAAACTGCATAAAGTATAAAACGGCATTTTCAGCATGCAATTTTCAAAAATTCCATTTTGTACCATATGCAGTTTTGAAATATGCAATCTTGCAAAATGCAGTTTTAAAAAATCGATTAATTTCCAGTGAGAAGTCGATCATCATGCGATTCCATATTTGGAAGAGCTGTTTCACAAGTTTTAATGGGATCATATTTTACTATGCTGGATCTAACTGGTAAAAAATATAAAAATTAGGTTTCACAGGCTATTGCTGGCTTGTACCAAACCAATAATTTGGCACCAACGATTTTGATTCTTTGCTCAAGACAATCAGATGACAGCTACCTCTGCGACTGCTTTGGTAGGTGCCATTATCATCATGGAATTAAATCGTCGAGATGCTGCCATCGGAGAAAAGATTAGATGTGGTTAAATTAATAACTTACCATATGACGTAAAGGTTTCGGTTTCATGTGGTCAGAGCTTCAAAAGAAAGCATTTTGAATAAGGAAGGAAACAATGTTTAGTGACATTAGTCTTGTGTATTGTTCCCGATTTCAAAGGATTCCAAATTATGCTACAATATCACATTGTTATCCTGATTAGAGTGAAAAGCCGATTTCGGTCAGGTCCAAGATGCTAAACAACATCAACATTGTTTTATCCTAGCACATATTGCCCGTGATGACATTACGCCGACATCAACGATATACAATTGTTTTGAAAGCTTATAATTACTTAATAAAGTACAAGCACACCAGTCATTGCGAAAATGCAGAGACCCTTTTGCGAATATACCGGACTGCAACAAGAAGGAAAAAATGGTAGTGGATGGAAAGGATAGCTACCGAGTAGCATAAAATGAGCTTCCAATCAATGTAAGTATTATAACCAACGGATGGCCGGGGTTACTTCAGAAAAATTATTTTATAATATAAAACTATATTTTAATCAAAAATACGCTCAGTCGTTACATAAAAGAGTCATATCTTCTACCAACAGATACACTGGCATTGTTTTATTGATAAAACTATACGAAATGAAGAGCTTCAGATGTTGCGCACATAGGACATTGGGGTAGGATTTGAATGAAATCAAAAGCTCAAAAATATATTAATAGATAGTGTTTTTCATCTTGCTCCATTTGTCAGAACGCAGACGTTGACCCGAAACATTATTTTTCCGCATTACCGGAGACAATGCGTCCATGGAGGAGAATCCATATTAATTTTGCGTGATCGTTTACTCACACATGTGGCTCATCGAATACTATGGTATTCGTTACTGCAACCTCTATAACTATACCATTTCATCACTCCTGAAGTTTTTTCGATAGAAACATTGCCAAATAATATTGTGAGTGACATTGAAACTCAATTTACGTCATAAGTGTTACATGTTTTGCTCATCCATTTCAATTAAGCATATGACTGTCGCATCATCCCTCTTACATTAGCGTTCGGTAGGAACATTAGCCTGAACATTAGTATTCAGTAGGAACGATTTCGAAAGATAATGTGCAAAGATATAAAACGTGGATTAGCAGGGTTTAAAAATTTAACAACGAGTCACTTATCACCCTATTCTACGTCAGGCAAATCTTTAGCTAATATACCTCATGGTCGACAGCTGCGCAATTTATTATCAATACTTTTACTACCATCTTGTCAAAACAACTACATCAAACCAAATATTTAGTGGGTCAACAGTTTTTGGCATAAAATTATTCAGACAAAATATGGTGAAAGCCAGAACTGATAGCATAATTTGTCGTCAAAAAATCAATGTAGACCAAGGAAAGTGATATCTAACCCAAGTACCGATAAATTTTCATTTTTATCAGATGAAGAGGTGGATATTAAGTAACAGGATCGTTTTATTCTCCAAACCAAATAAAATCATTGAACCATCGATTTAGCTAAGTTACATCACCAAGCAGCCAGCCACAGAAGATTCAAAGTATACTACCACTCTCGTATAAAACGTCTAAAAAGTTAAACGTCTCTAATGAAAAGAGCTTGAATAAAATAGTACAACGAATTAGGCTAACAACATAGTCTGGTCAATTAAAGACAAATAAAAATTGTAATGATACAAATAAAACACACGCATAAGTGACAGGTTAAAAAACGTAACTGCGGCTGACAATCAGCTAGAGAATACACTTGTAAACTTGCTAATTAAACTATAAAAAGGAAATTTACCTAAATAGTTTACAATTCTATAAAAAAGTATTGTAACTTTAAGGACTACCGTTCTATTATTCTTGCAGTCCATTAAAAATTATAAATAAATAAAACAGTTGAAAACCAATATAAATAATTGAATCGTAAGCTAAAGATCAAACGTCACACAAATATAAATAATTAATCGTTTCTAACCACGCTTTGTACTCTTATATGAGTATTAATCACAATTGATATTAATTGTGCAATTTACAAATATAAATAATTAAAACAAATGAACAACCACATTTTTAATTAACTTCCATTAGCATACCTGTGTTCACCTCATTTAAAGCATATATACACAATGATATATGGCAAAACATAATATTACTAAGTGTCAAATGAAATATGATCATATTTATTTATGTATTTATATCTGTCACCTTTCTCAATTTGATTTCAAGTTTTCGATTTTTTCTCTCGTGTTAATAATATAGTAATATGATCTCGTAAAATAGGTGACTACTTGATCGTTTGATAGCGATCTTTACGATTTGTTTTACTGATTTTCTTGTACACAAAAAAAAAACTTTTGAAGATCCAAACCAAACCAAAAAAATATGATATTTAATCCGAAATGACACACGACGGTCGGTGATCAACAAATAAAATCAAAAATGTGTACGATCGCATTTCATTTTTTTTTTTTTTTTTGCTTTTAAGTTGATACTTGAGATCTTTCGGTATGATATTATGAGTGTGTAGATGAGAGATAAGTTGATGAAATTAGAATATAATATATATTTTTTAAGTAAAGCCACAATAACGTTTTCACCGATGCATAATTTTTTGTTTTATTTTATTTTAACGATCGTTCCATAATGATCATATATTGTCGTATATATGTATGTCTCTATATAGAGGTACACAAAAAATATAAAGATAAAAAAAAACATCGATCATTAAGGATACTGTGTATACGGAGATACTTGACCGCAAACTAAAGAACAACAAGACAAGACAAGAGAAAAAAAAACAGCAGCTCTGTGTGATCTTTTAACAATTGCGGCAATTTAACAAAAATAAAAATACGAGAAACCACCATGTCGGCGTGATTTTTACTTAAATTTTTTTATTTTTTTTTTATTCGTTACAGTCACAGTTGGTTTAATGATCATTAGTTTACTTAACCCTTTAATGATCACAAATTTTGATTTCTTATTTTTTTTTTACTTTTTTAATCGATGTTTGAGAAGATGCTTATATTATTGTTTTGTTTATGGTTTTTGGTTTAAATGGTTGAATAAATATTATGTTTTTTTGTGTGAGTGCGTTATTT
Source organism: Tipula confusa (assembly GCA_963556175.1). Classification (NCBI taxonomy): domain Eukaryota; kingdom Metazoa; phylum Arthropoda; class Insecta; order Diptera; family Tipulidae; genus Tipula; species Tipula confusa. The sequence goes on along the minus strand of OY744476.1, from coordinate 79,245,588 downwards.
GAACAATACTAATCATTGTTTGTGGCAAATGAAGCGCAATAGGCTTAACATATTTTGTTGGTTGATTTGCTGTTGCGTGCATTTCATACACACAAATACAAAACATACAAAAAAAAATTACCAATCGATTTTGGTTGGTCGATTGTGATCGGTAGAGATCGTGTTGTTAATTAAGTAATTATCAACCTGAGATCAACTGTGTATAGTTTACATAAAATAATGGTGTGCGTTTCGATTTTTTTTTTATTTTTACTGATAATTGTACAATTGCTAATTGAAACTGCTGGTTTGAAAAGCAAAAACTAATGTTTAAACATTTATTGCTTTTTTTAATGGGAGCTTCAATTTTCCTGAAACATTTGCTATACCTGGACCATGCAAACCAGTTCCAGCCACCAGTCAAAAAGCCGGCCTCTAGTTAAATCAATGAGTGTCTAATAATATAAAGAACCCTAAACTTAAACAGTTACAGTACCTTAACCATGATTTTAAATATCAGTGGTTCACTTATGAGGACAATCAAGATCGGACTTTAAAATGTATGGCCATAGGATTGGATAACACTTTTTCTAGCAAAAAATAATAGAAAACTAATAAAAAAATGCCTTAAATATTAGATGAAGTTAATATTGCTAAAAAGAGCAAGGAAACCCTGAGAAAACCTTTGAACGCATACGACAGCTCAAAGAATGTCAGAGATTTAATCACACAGTAAAATGTTGGATTGAAGTAATAATTTTACTTTTTTGGCTCACCAACATACTGGGTCACTGACAATGTTAAAATATCAGACCAAATAGGCTTCTATGTAACAAGAGGTATGTGTAAAAACTACATTCACATGGAAAACAGGAGATCTATGACAACGGATCACTTACCAGTTATCATGGCAGTCGCAGTGTAACGATAACCTAAAGGAAACGTTCAATAAGATTTACAAATTCAAAAACACAATGGGTGTTCTTTCGCAAATTAATGGAGGATAAAAACCATTTACAGGTACCTATAAGAAATTCTCTCCAGTTTGAAGATGAATTGGAACCAAGCAGTTTTTAACTGAGTAAAGGATTGGGGAATCAAAAATTATGGATTAAAATTTTAACATAATACAATTCACAATAAGCTGCTGCTATATTTGAAAAAATACTGTAAAGAACGAGGCTATTTGATCATCAAACATGGAATTACTCTATAGACTACAAAAATCTAATTTTATTTTTAAGAGCTTTTCATAACAGGACGCACAAATAACTGCAAATACAATTCGGTAATCAAACCAACTGACATAAATAAAGAACTTTTAAGGATTTTCGGTGCCGCGAAAAAAGTGATGGGAAATATTTTGACTACTCATTTTTATCATGATTCTCAGCACAATGATAATTAATAATTAGGAAACTTTGCCTAAGCTAACAAATAAAGCTAATAAATAACTATCTGAATAACGTTATATGAATAACGAGTAAACCGAATCCTACAGGAGTTCAAATTATTTCCTTGAAATCGGGGAATTAGTCATAGAGAACGAAGGGCACAAAAAACCTAGTACAGCACACGCATCCAGGACATAAAAAAACCCCCCATTTTCTATGCAATAAACAAAAACAGTTGATAAGAGAACTAAAAAACCAATTAAAAGGAGTTTAAAGACACTGTTTAGCCTTTTTGGAAAGCAACAAAAGGTAAACAAAAAGCTACTGTATTTGAGAAACATGGAAAAAACATTTTCCATAAAGTAATATTCAAATTACTAAGTTTCATTAAGGACTCTTCTCGACTCAGGTACACACAGTTACATTTCTTAATCGAAGAATTTGCTGTACATAGCTAATTATGAGAAAGATAAAGTCACATGCTTCGTTTGGTGAAATATGAGATGTTTGCCTCACTGACCGTATATCTTGCTCATTAACTCTTCAATCTAGCATCAGTGGCTACTCTACAACAATTATGGTATACATTTTGCCTAAAACGTTGGAGCTGCAACCATCAATCAAAATAAACTATGATCCATAAAAAAGCCAACAATTGTCAATAAGCGAATTCTCAATTCCATATTCCTAAAAAGTAGATATGTTCATAAGAGCTGGACTCTTTTAGGATTTATTAACAGTTGGTCTGATTTGATTAGATGATAGTTTAAATTCACACTATGGTTGGGTTATTACTGGTAATTTAAAAAAGTGATAATTTTTACTCTAATTTGATTTTAATTTGGCTAGCCAATGATGATAGCCTCGACACTGTTATACAGAAATATTGAATCTTGAATCAATCGAGCCTTCATTTCTTGAAAATATATAAACGCGACGATAAAGGAAAATTTCAAGTAAATTTACCATTTTAGGAAATATCGTCATCATTGGGCAACACGGAAACGATGGCTACAAATAGATTCTTCCCTATTCTGCTTTATTGGATTAAAATCCCATCATATGGAAAAAATTGATTTCAAATCGTGTAGAACTTACTCAACAACTATTAGACATCAATAACTGGAATCACATCAAATCAAAACCCAATCCAGCAGATGTTATTTTAAATGTTTAGCGCCTAGATTCAACAATTATCACATTGATTCAAAAATCCGATATTTTTATCATCATCAGAAAAATATCGTCCAATTTCTTTATCTCCATTCCTAGATAATAACAATGCTATTCGAGTTGACATACCTTTCCGCATTCCATATCCTTCTAAACAGCCAATCCTGTTATCTCTCAATCATTCTTTTAATTACAACCTTTTTTGTTATTATCATTTAAGAATGCATTGCATTCAAGATTTCAAGATCGTTTTGCGCATTTGTAAATGTTTTCGTTTAACAGCTAATCAAATATATGAAATAATGGGGAATCTGCCTTCACTTAGAACTAATATTACGCCTATATTAAGCTCCCTTGATTTAGATTATGGTGGTCCAATTTATATTCACTACAAAAGGCGAAGTAAAGACCTACAAAAGCATAATTGCAGTTTCGGTATATTTCGATACCAAAGGACATCGATACCATTTGGAAATTGCATCAGTTTTAATTGCTGATGCATTTATTGGGGCTTTAAAAAGATTCGATCTTTTCGAAAAAAACCTCCAACCGGAGGTGGCGCTTGGCAAGAATTGTTGAACTATATCCCGGTGATGTCTAATTATTACGAGAGGTTACTTTTAAAAATTCATCAGGAACCGTGGTTCAAGTCACGTTAAAACTTTATGCTTTGTCACGACAAGACAAGCAGTTAAAAAACCGTCTTTTTAAGGTGGGGAAAATGTTGAATTACGAATAAGAATCCATAGTTCAACTTAGAATGCGTGTAATATAAGCCATGCACGCGTAAAAATATGTACGTCTAAAACAAAAACCTAATGAAATGTAAGTTTCGCATTCATTTTTTTACTTTGCAGTTAAATATATGAAAAAATATTGGAGACTGTAGCGACCATCGCTACACACACAATTAAAATTATTCAGATATTTCGTGCAATTCCATATAATTCGCTAACGCTACATGTACAATGTACAAAAATATATATAGAGCGTAAAGTAGCTATTACACATAGCGCTCGGTCGCCATGGCCTGATGAGATAACAATTAATTTTTAACTAAAATTCCTCATCAGATCAAAACTGAGCTTTGCTTCGCACACCATCTACATCTCAATGATTAAAAAAAAAATAATGACGTCAACCGCCGTCGTTATAAGACCTTATAGTAGTGCCATCTATTATACAATCTGACAAACTATATTTTTCATTATTTTTTCACGTTGAACTGCGTTGAGCGAAGTTGTCTGCGAAATTTTTTTATCGCATTTTATGTCAAATTAGTATGGACAATTTTTTTTAGCTCGAGGCATTTAACCCAAGGTTTGTACTGGGTCCTATATTGTACACCAAAATTTTAAAATTTTAAAAAAGTTAAAAACATGTTTAACTAACCTGAATCACTCGCATCGGTAGTCCAGTTTCTTTGGCTAATTGTTCACGTATGTGTCGTGTTGGTTTTGGTGTTTGACTAAATGCTGTTTTTAATATTTCTAATTGTTTTGCTTTTATTGTTGTTCGAGGCCCCCGTCGCTTCGAACCACTACCACCATCATCCGGACTTTTATTTTCCGCTTGTGAATCACCCCGTCCATCTGGGTCACCGTCTAATGATCCCTTTTTGGATAAAACAATTTAATTTTTGATTTATATTCAACATTTTGTGTTCTTATAGAAAATCCGTACAAACCTGATCGGAATCATCATGCCCTGTTTTACTATCCGTGCTTATACTTTGTACTGAAAGATCTGATCCACCTAATGTTACACCTGAATCAGGTCCTAATGATCCTAATGGTCCTAAACCTAATGGGGGTCCTCTAATATGCGGTTCATCATCATCGTCGTCTTCTGATCCGGAACCCAGTAGTGAATCTGTAAATTATACAACAAAAAAACATAATTAGATGATAAATAACCGTAAATAACGTAGAAATTTGATTATTTTTCGATAAAATTTGAGGACACCCTCAATTGATATACCAGAACTTTACCAGCTTCCTATTCATCGGAAAAACATGTCATTACTGTGTTAACAACAAATACACATGTTTGTTTTTGTCATATATACATATATACAAACATTTAGATAAAATAGTCTCCCTTGTTCTCTCACAGAAAACTACCCTCACCAACATTTCAGCTCTACTATATATACATATAGATGTAATCACCCTTCGCAAGTCGAATTCGACGAAAAAACATTTAAATTTAATTTTCATTATAAAATTTCCAGCATTTCCGCTAGTACAGTTGTTCGTTCGACGAAAAGCAAAAAACACAAAACATGAAGAAAATTCAATTTCATCTCATCTCTGCGCTACGTTTTTATCTTTATAAGATTTCATTTTCTTATAAACATTTTTTCGTTATTCTTATTCGTCTTGAGGTACTCTATATATACAGACATTGAATATTTGATTGGATATATAAAAGCTTTTGGTTGTGTATATAATATATATATAAAAAAAAGTGTACGAACATAATCGATTTTTATTTTGCTCCATAAAAATAAAAAATTTGACAGCATAAAAATGGAAGAATGTTGAAGATATGTACTAGTATTTCTCTTTCTATATATTTACATATACACAATATGTCCTGATTATGCATAGTTTTTCTGATAAAAAAAATCTGTTTCCATAATAAACGAACAGCAACGTTTTATGATTTTAATAAAATATGAAAATAAAATGGTGTCGAATGAAAATCAAGACACAATTTTTATGAAATTCAAATGAACTATTATAAAAAAACGAGTTTCCTTTAAAAAGTGTAAAAAGTGGAGACTTTTGAATTTTTTGACACTTTTCAACACTTTTTTGAGATAGATTGACACTTTTTTAAAAATCTTTAGCAAAGTGGTCTAAAAAATTGTAACAAATAATTTTAATGAGTAGGTTATTTTTTGTCACTTTATTTCGTGGCAAAATTCGCTTTTTATTGTAATGTGACCAGAAAATCACATTGTTTACATTAATCCAACCATAATTTCACCATATTCAATGGGAAAGTAAAAACTAATTAAAATCAAATTACCCTATAAATCAAAATAATCCTTTTTACCACCAATATAAACCAAACAAAGACCACTTTCCCATATATTAATAAATACGACTGTATATATACGCAGAGTCTGTTGTTAAATCATTTTATGATTATGGTCTCAAACAACTCGAATTGGAAATAAAAAATGATTTTTTATCAAAAACACTAAAATTTAATATTTACGATCAAGAATATGAATTACGATCGAACGTCCATATATAAATAAAATTTGTACAATACAAAAATAACAACAAATCCGTTTGAGGTTTCGTTTTATGAGAAAATGCACTTTTATGAGCTTTTTTTCTCGGTGTGTGTGTGTTTGTAATGAAAATTATGACAGATTATAAAAAAAAACAGCCAACAACAATAACGACTTTGTTTTGTTGGTGATCATTGATAAACGATGAAGGAAAAGAAATATTTAGGTCGTCGCGATGTTTATAGTTATGTAACTCATACATCATCATCATCATCATTGGTTAAATACTCCTACTCGCTGTACCAGCGTATTATAGATACGTTCACAAACACACACACATGGCATGACATGGAACCGATTTATATATTTTATTTTCTATGCTATCAATTCCAGACATAAATATAAAATAATAGTCTTGTGTTCTTGGTACTATAACATGCACATAAATGTTTTTCGGTTTTTCGGTTTTTTTTTTTTTTTAAACCACCCTTTTTTCCTATATAAAAAAACAAAACAGTCATAATTTTCATTTTGTTGGAAGTTTCCCGTCGGTTCATTCATTCGATTTATACAATATTATGCTGTTCACTTGATATTCGTATATTTGCACAGTGTTTTTGACAGAAAATCAATTTTCGTTATATGTTCGAATATATGTTCGTATGGATGTAACATTCCATTTGAGGTCATTTCACATATAATATATTCAGCATACATATTTGTGTGAAAATATTAATCCGCAAATTCTTGGCAAAATCTAAATCCTGGATTGAAATCACATGATGGATATATAGATATATATATATATGTATAATTCTTGTCTTATTAAAATTAAGATAATCGTGTGGATTAAAATTAAATATCCTTTCGCATTGAACATATTTTAATTTTAAATGTATATATTGTGGTGTGTCAGGATTTTGTTGATTTAAGAAACGATCTATGCGTAAGGATATGTTTGTACTGTGTCTATACATACAAAGAAGTAAAAAATAATAATCTTATTTTCATGTCACACACAAAAATTAAATGTACCGCATTTATTATCCTTATTTTTGTTTAGTATTAATTTTTTTTCTCTTCAAGATTATATCCTTTTTTGTGAATGTGTCTGTGTGGTACACAAAAAATGAAAAAAAAAATATGTTTGTTGCAAACAAAAAGTCGTTAAGCTAATTTTATTTTTTTGCTTGCTTGCCATTGCTTGTTATTTAGATCCGGATTATCCTTACACTTTTATTTTGTGTTCATTTTTCTTAAAGGTGGATTTGATGATATCGATTTTATTTATATACATATAATATAAGCATCAACAGCCAACAATAATAAAAACCGAAAAAAATGGGACATTTTTATAAAAATGATCCTTTCGTTTTGATCGATTCTTGGAAAATGGGATATAACATTTTACAAAAGGATATTTATAGTATTGAGCACGTGGATAAAGCAAAATTAAATAAAAAATCCAAAATGTAATTTGAATGGAAAACCTTTATCCTCTAGGGTGCAGTTTAAGTATATGGATCTTACAAATCATTCACTTAAGGTTGAAAAACTATAAAATTTCAAATTTACTTCAAACTAATTCAAATTAGTGATTTAAATTTAACATTAAAGACTGTCAAACATTGATTGAAGCGTGTTCAAATTAAATCTAATGATATAATCAATAAGCAAATTATTTTTAATATATTTTATCAATTCAAACTGAATTCACCTTTCGTCAAGTTTCTTAAATTAAAATGTATGCAATTTAAATGAAATATAATTCTTAAATTCAAATCAATCAAACTGAAAATTAAGTGAATTCACATTTTATTCCAACTGACATTCAAAGTAATTAATGTATTAAATTAGGAAGCATATTTTTAAATTGAGTCAAGTTTGATTAGTGGTTTGATGATTATTTTTGTTAAATCATATGAAAAAAAAAAAATTAAGTTCAATTATAACAAGTAGATAATTTTTTATTCCTCGGTGATTATGTTTAAAAGAAGTTTGACTAAAGTTTTATTTTAGATTTCAAATACGAATTTGATACAGTTTATTTTTTCATTTGATTAATTTGATTTGATCTATGAATTAAATTACTTTTCTACCATTATTTAAAACCAAATTAACCAAACTAAAAATCTTTTGAGAAAAATATAATAAAACGATTTCAAATTTGGTTCAAACAAACATTCAAATTTGAATTACATAAATAAGAACATTTACTTTTATAGTAAAATTTGAGTGTTGTTAGTATAACAAGCTAACAACTCATTCACTTAATGATTGAAAAATATTTCATATCAAATTTACATCCAACTTTTCATAGTTTTGCATCAAATTCATAGTTTTGCAAGCTATTTCATACAAAATTTTCACAGTATAATATTTTTATTCTACTTAGGTTTGAATAAAAATTGAATGTTAAATTATAGACGGTAAAATTTAGGAGATATTATTTTGCAAATTACATTTAATATTAATTAACCCTTTTAACGTGAATCTAACTTTCATCAGTTTATGTCAAAATTCAAACATCAAATCGGATTCAAACTGTATCCAAACTGTTTAAATCTTGAACCAAATTTGATTAGAGATTTGACTTTGATGAATCATCTGAATTTAAAATTTATTTGTTTAGTTGTTTCAAGTTAATTGTGTTTGATTCCTCGGTGATTAAGTTTGAATCAAGTTTGAATACAACTTATGTTTACTTTTCAAATAGGAATCTGAATTGTATGTATATTATTTTAATACTATTTTTTGCAAAATAAATTAATCGATTTAAAATTTTGTTCAAATTGACATTCAAGCTAGTTTTAAAATATTAAAAATTTTATTCGTAGTGTGTAATTTGAGTGAAAATAGTTTAGTAAAGAGCTAAACATAATTTTTTAAGCGTTGAAAAGTATGTCAGATTAAATTTCCATAAAACTAACTCAAACTTATAGCATAAATACATAATTAATAAAAAAATTGATGTTTGTTTGATTAGTTAGTTGTCGTTAGTAAACTTAAAAAAGTTAGCTTGAATTTTGAAATTCAGTTAATTTATGTCAGATATATATTTTAAAAGCTTCTTCCATTCAATTTAGCAAACATTTGAAAAGTGTATAACAACATTTTATATGCTACTAAGGTTTGACTCAAGTTTGAATGTAAAATTAAAAACGATCAAATCTTGACTCTAGCTTATTCAAATTGAACTTTCAAATATTTTATAGATGAAATATAAATTACATAAAATTCTTAAATTCAAATTAGAATCAAGCAAACTGAATTAAGAAAAAGATAAAGTAAAATCAAATTGAACAGATCGAATTCAAATTGCATTTAAGGTAATAAATGTTTTAGAGTAAAAAAACATGTTTTTAGTATGATTGATTAAAGGTTTGATGATGTGTGATTATATATGAATCAAGTTTGATCGTAACTTATTTTGAGTTTTCAAATATTTGAATATAGAAAATCAGTATGATCAAGTCAAATATAAATTTAAAATACTTATTTTATTCAATTTTAATTCAATTTCACTAAAAGTTTCAAGAATGTTTAACATTTTTTATCTACTACTAAAGTTTAATAGTTTGAATTTATTTCAAACTATTCAAATTTATAAATAAATTAAATAGTTATTAAACTTTTAAAATTTGACGTTAGTTTGATTAGTTTATTACCGTTAATAATTTTAAAACAATTAGTTTGAATTTGTATAGTCACATAATATAAGTCAAAAGGTTAAATAATTAACAATATTGTGATATATTCAAGCTATTAAGGTTTGACATAAGTTTGAATGTAACATTATAGTCTATCAAATCTTGTGTCAAACAATCTAATTCAAATTGATTCCAATATTAATTTAATTCAAATTTAAACATCAAAAAATTATATTTTTAAAATTCAAATCAAAATCAATCAAACTATCATAAAACACTATCTTTAGATCACGAGCAAAGTTTGATTGGTAGTTTGTCAATAATTTAATTGTTTTATTTGCAAAATTAGGTGGAGCCCAACTTGTTGCAAACTTTAACTAATGCCTGTTTTATTTTTCTTTGAAACAGTTTAATCTCAACATTTTTATTTTGAGTGGGATTTGATCAAATGTTTAAAAATTGTTTAGAACGGCTTGGTATATTTGACTCACATTTGAAGGACATAATTAAAATGCTATTTAATGACCATTTATTTAACAACTTAAAATAATGAGGTGTGTTATAAAAAATCAAGTAAAAATAAAAAATGTAATTTCACTCAAATTTTCACTCATTTTTTTTTTTCAACGATCGAAAAGAGAATTCAATTTTTTATATAAAATTAAATTGAGATCGCAAAAAACTAGTACAGAATTAGGTTACACAAAGCATAAAATCTCCTAGTTCATACGCAATCCCTCAAGGCTAACATAGCTATGGTGGGTGGTAAAACTAATACACAATTTCGTAAATTTCACTATATACCTACATAGTATATACGAAACCAGTCCATCTAAATACCTCGCATGCATATATACATTTATATTTATACAATGTTTAATAGTGCGGCAAAAATTTAAATAAACCTAAAACGCCGCTTTTAACATTTTTAAAATTTATGATTTATGCTTTCTCAAAACATTAACAAAAAATATAAAAAATTCGAAAAACCTAAAACAATAAAAAAAAAATCTTTAGAATTTAGAAAAAATTAGAATAATGATGATCGGTCATATATTATCCGTACGGCTATAGAGTGGTGAGTATATAGAGACGGTACAAGTTCTTTAAACACGAATACATGTGCACATCCATCCCATGCCATATAGTATGTTATTGTGTAATGTCATTCCAACACCAACACCTTAATGATAGGTTTTCAAATTGATCTTTTTTTAGAATATAGTTTAGGTTATGTTACGATTACGACGTCGCTTAGCAATTATATATAAACAAAACAAATTTTTGTTGTGTTATCTATATCTCGTATATACATAAATACTATGTTTATGCCTCGCAGGCTTTTTGAATAAGATGTTTGGATACCTCTATAAAAATTTATATTCATTACGGAATGAAAAATATTTTTTATGTATTTATCCATATATGTATATAGAAAATACCTAAGGTTTGAGATGTTGAAAAAGAAAAAAATTTTAAAATTATTAGGTTTAATAGAAATTTAGAGGAAGTTTTATGATATTTTAGATGTATGTAAGTTTAAATTTTAATTGAAACATCACAACCAGATTTTTGTTTAGTACGTTTGGCTCATTTCAATGTATAATCAATATGTAGTTGGAAAACTACAATTTTCCAAGTACCAATTGATTTTGTATTTAGCCTTGTGTGGTCTTATTTAGGTATTCACATGGTGTCAATAGAATCGAACACATTTTTGTAATACTAGATTACAACTTATTACAAACACTTATCCAATATCATGAGATTGAGGTAGTTAACAATCATCTCGGTAATTAATTTGACAAAATGTGAAAAGACAAAATTTGAAATACTTGAAACAATATGTTACGTCTTTATAAATATTACCAGAAGAAGGAGCCCAATCATGGGAAACATTAAAATTTACTTACGAATAATCGGAAAATACAGCAACATAATGTGTTCACAATCAAAAATTGTAATTGAATACTCTTATATTTCTTGAGGGCAAATTTGGAATTGATTGGTGTTGAACACTTGCTTAGCAGTTTCTTAAACTTATAGCATCCTTTTTCTTAATGTGAGTCCTATCCTCATCAGTCATATTTGCTTGGTAGTTTCCTAGCCAATGAACTAAATTGTTTAGTTTCGTTTAAATATTGTCTCTAAGATTTCCCATTCTTTGATCTTCACTTTTTCTTTAGAGATCTTTGCTGATCGGTCACGATTGCACGATGATCTGTAATGATTTGCATCGTCTTCTATTTCTGTACCCTCTTAGGAGGCATTTTGAGTAAATTTATTTCACTGAATTATAGAGAATATTGAATTGACTTGTTTGCACTTTACACTACCAAATTAATTTAATTGGCTCACATTACTCGTTGGATTGTTGTTGTTTTAATTGTATTTAGCTGATTAGAATTATTAGATATTACTGATTAGAAAATGACTAATTATAAACAGTAAAACCAAAATTAATTGAAAGAAAAAATCAAAAACAAAAATTTTAACGATGACATAATTATTACATATTAGAGATTGTTTCGAGTTTGATTCTCACCAACGGCGTACTTTTCTTTTATTTTTACTGTTTTATTTCATAAATTTTTTTGTTTAAATACGTGCCTACTTGATCGAACAAATTTTGCGGATAAGTCTTTCTATATAGCTAATAGTAAAGTAAATAAAAAAATGTATCTAGTTTGAGTAGAATTTTTAGATCAAACGTGATTGAGTTCAACCATTCATACCTATAGTTGAAACAATTAAACTACTAATTTTACTATAATTTACTAAAGCAACCTCAAACTGTTGTTTTTAATTAGACCAGGGGGACTGACTTTCCATTAGTTTGGAAATCGTCACTTATTATATCCATCTTTAATGAAGCTATTCTTGTTATTAATTTGTGATCTATAATAAAGTTATCTGGGCTCATTGATATTCTTGATATGCTAATTAATGACAAAATGTCTACTATGCACAGATGATCTCAAAACTATTTGCAAGATTTCGTCGCCGGCTGAAATCTTGCATTCGCAAAAAAATTTAATTTAAAAATCTAGGCATCTGGTTCTTATCTCAGATCAGATAATAAATGTAATTATCGCACATGGAAATGATATGCGCCAAAACTAATTCAATGTAATGGTTCTTAAACATAAATGTAAACCACTCTTAAGGCGCTTGGCACTGGTCAAATTTTTGCGCCAATGTTTAGAATAGGCTAACCATATATGTTAAAGTCTCATTCAATCTCCCAACTTTCCTACTCACATTGTACAAATGGTAATATCTTTAAATGCTAATATAGCATTGATTTACAATACCAGATATGTCCACACTTTAACCTTCATGCATTTTATCCTTTTTTGCTTAGAGTGCTGTATTATTTTTTTATTGTTTCACTAACAACAATCCAATAGATGGTAAGACCAATCCAGAATGATCATGACGCCTCAGCTACGAATATCTCTTCCACATTTTCTCTAAGTTGGCACCATGATCACTTTTGTTTTTCTGGTATCACCTCATGTATTTTTTTCCATGGGTAGGTGCTAATGCACTGACTCCTGGTGTATTCCTCCAGCAATGTGATAATGTTTTATGTCCTCATCAGTATCCTATTTTAAATTTAATTCCAATAATCGGCCTCTTACCTTGTTAAATACATATACACCTCATATATACTTCCAGCTAGCAGAGTTCATGTTATACATCCAATGTAACCACCGCACATTTTCAAGCAGGTCTTCTTATGTATGTGAAAAGCTCACCCACTTCTCAACATATCATTTATGAAAATGTTTCCGGAAGAGATTTTTATCTATTATTCACTCAGTTTCCCTATTTGATAGCCCAGTTATTAAAATTTCCCGCTATCAACAAAATGATTTGATTGCCCAACTATTTTTTATTTTCCCTGTTGAAATGAGTTTTTCTGTTATTTTGCTTGAAACGCTAAACACTAAACACCATTTGTGTCTTTAAGAGTTTTTTAAAGCTCTTACCAGCGATTTCAGAGACTGACGTCCCTCGTCGTATATAGTTAGTCAATAGTTCAATAATATCCTGTTTGTTATTTATGTAAGAGCTTCATGTTCGTTTTCATTGAGAATAGGAAACTTTTGTTTCCGAGTGGCCTCCAGAGCTTTTTAGCTCTAGTAAAATTTCTCCGTCTATAGTTTGGCGAATAACTATGACTTTTTTGTACAGCAAGTTTTGAGTCAGCCTTATTTTCGTAGCAACTCAGAATACTATACTGCTCACTTATTTTTAATCTAAAGCGCATTTCATTAAGGTATAGTTTTTCAATTCCTTTTCTGCTTTTTTGGTAGAACTTTTGGTCATTTTACTTTAATCCCTATCACTTTTTTTCCGTTCTATCTTTGGTGCTATGGTTGTGAGCCCAGCTGATACCCAGTTTGGGCAGTGAATCTCACTTTTTTTTACAAAATCTGAATTAAAACCGTCCATCGTCCCAATATCTTACTAAGTTCTTCAAACTCATTTAACTTGACGATATTCTAGATGTTTCCAAAACATTGTTCAAAAGATTTTTATCAGCTTTTTAACAGTTTCAAATTTTGAAACCCTCAAAGGTTTGAACTTTTGTGACTTCCACCTGTTCCTTATTTAGGTAAAGAAGTGATAATTGGTTACCTGTAAACAATTGCATGAGTTCTTCTGGTTAAGTTGAAATTACCTAATTGGTAGCATTATACGTTTTGATAGTCAAGTTTCCCAGTGCTGAAGCATTAGAGTATTTGACGTACCTTTCCAAAGAATTTTATTCATACTACCAGGTTCCTTCAGCCACAAAGAACAGGACATTCAGGATTAAATCAGAAAATTAGAGTGGTTTCACTTCTAGGCCTGAGACAAATCTCTATAAAAAGGGTGATATTTAAAAATCGTCATCATTCAGAAACAGTAATAAGTTCAATGTTATCGGATGTGACTTGCAATTCAGAATGAGGCAGCTTTATGAAAATATGCAGGAAATTACTAATAAAATGATCTCATAACAAATAATAAGGAACACGCATACTAAGGATTCATCTTTGGTGATGACAAAAAATAGTTGCGCTTTTCAAGCTTTCTAAATAATATATTAACAAATTTACTAATCCATCATTTCAAATTACTAATTACACCAAACCCCCTAATCAGAAAACTTTCTTTAACGTATCGTTTCAATTTACTTTCAAACTTAACTCAAATATTTCATCTTTAAATAAAATGTTCACCTTTGAGTTTCAAAACTTTAAAAGCTTTAAATGCTTTAAATCAAATTTGGACGAAAACTAGTGTATTCGTGCATCTTAAGCTCTTTCAAATTCTATCAAACTTGGATATTTTTGTGCTAAATAATCGATTAAATCAAATAAAATTAAAATTCAGTTTAAACCAAATCAATTATAAATTTCAAATTTATTTTCCAAATTGATTAACATGTTTCAAATTTTGTATCAAACTTCCAATAAAGGTATCACTTTAAAAATTTTAAGTAATTCAATAATTTGAACAAGGATTTTGCAACACGTCAAGATGCGTATCTAATTAAACACATAATATACATATATTTTTATTCACCTGTCAATTTCGTCATCGCACTATTTCACATCAATATTTTTCAAACAGTCGTATATACACGAAAAAAATATAAATTAAAAAATTCTTTTACAAAATTAGACATGGTCACCATAACAAATTTTTTGAAGGTGGTAGGCAGAATACTATATACAATAATTATATTTTAAGCAACCGAATATTTTGGCAAGTCATTTGAATACCCGACATCTAAACATAAATCATTAAAAATTTGATGTATGCAAAACATAAAAATGGTTTCAAATCGATCGAGGAGCAAAGCAAAAAATTTTTCACCTACACACAAGCTACATACAAAGTCATATAAATGTTAATTCAACACTAACATGTACGACGACATATTTCTTATTACATTACAATATCTATAGAGGAATTATGCACAGTACATAATGAAAATCCCTATAGATAAATATTATACCTTTGCATAATAATCATATAATAAGAAAATGCAATATATGTTCATCGTCTGACGCAAAAAGAAACATTTACATAATCTTATATGTGAATAAAAAAGTAAGATGTTGACATTGACAGGATAAATAAGTTTTCAAAATTTTTGACATTTTCAAAATTCTAAAGGTTATAACCATTTTTTTTTTATAACAAAAACGAGGAATATGTCACTTAAAACTTTTTTTTAGTGTATTTCGGCCTGACCACAGAACCACAAAATCTTTTATATTTTCATGGAATTATATTTAAATTGTTGCTATATATATACTATATAGTGAAAATACCGGCACTGACAAGTACTGTCAAAAAATAAAACTGTATATATAACAGGTAACATAAATGAAAACAAAATAAAATTTAATTTTTGACAGAATAGACATCAAGTCGACAGATATATATTTTGTTATATTCTTAAGATTTTTATGTTGTTGTTGTTGTCTGTTGTTAAATTTTGTTTTTATACACTCAATGGAGCACAGAGTTGTTCAAAAGAAGAGGGCGTGTTTTGTTTTGAGTTTCTGTATAAAAAAAAAAACTTTGTACATATTCTTACGTACATAATAAAACATTTTAAGATTTTGTATAGTAGATATAACGAATAGACTTTATGTATTTATAGTGCGCATTTGATCTCGAAAAACAGAAGTAAAAATTGTTCTCATGAGTAGCTTAAAGTATCGACGATTTTATAGTGTCGCACAGGATTTGACAAATTTGTTGGTGCAGCGGAGTAAGGGAAAGTTCCAGTCTCGTTTTTAGCAAGTCGCTGTCTAAAGTAATGTTGATAACATCGAATGAATATTTTTTTATGTCTATTTGTTCTCTTTACCTAATCAAAACATCCATATGAACTCTAAGCCTGGCCCTAATCGAGTTAACATTATTTTATTTTTGAGCAAATCATCCGAAGAAGTAAAGCAAACAAACGAAAATAGAGAGTATGGATGAAAATTTCTAGTATATTTACGCGATATTATGAACGCAGCTTTAACGAGCATGGATGAAAAATCGTAGGATTTATCTAATGTTATGAACGCAAGTTAAGAGAAGTTTGAACCCAAATCCAATTTGAACCCAAATCCAATTTAATGAATGACGCAACGAAAATCATGAAGGAGTTGGCAGATCGAAATTGCAAGTAACGCAAACTGTTATCTAATATAGTGAATATAATGATGAGGAAAATAAGTAAAAAAGACAGGAGGACAATCGGATGCACTAAGAATATTAGCACTTCAATACGATCCACCCCAAGTCTGATTTCAATTTAATCTGTAGCTACCAGAACAAAATTGCATTCTAGACGAACGCTGTCTTCGGATGCTAACCACAATTTTGATCCGCTAGGCTGATAATAAATGTTAAGTTGCTGTTTTAGGTTTCTAGATAAACTACACCACCAAATATACAAAAAACATGGCTCGAAATTCAAAACGACATTTAAGAACGACACTCAGTATTAAAATTTCAAGATGGCTAATGACCGAAATGCCAGTGATATAATTAAATGGGATAATCGAGAAAATTGGGGTCATTGAAGTCTAAAGAAAACTAATAGCCAAACATAGTGGCATAGCCCGCAATGGTTGGTTAGCTTGCCACTATTCTTTTGGGTTCCTTTCAAATGACATAATGACAATTTTATTTGAAGACTTTCGAAATGTACATCCAATGAATCTCATTGCCTATTAATTTCTGCCGTTTTTGATGACACAATTTTTGCTTAAGTTGACAGCGCTCCTCAATTTCTTAGGAAAGTATGACGTACGTAGATTTATCAAGTGGAAAGAGTTATCCAAAGAAGTAGTTAACAAGTGTATTGAGTGAATTCGAGAAAATATGAAGCCGCACTGACAAATAATGAGAAATTGGCCACCTGACCGAGTATACAGTACGAATATCTAGTAAAGTAGACGTTGACTACTATGAAGACCATTTAAGGTAAAAACTTCAACCACGGTTGGCGTCGACGAAGAATTATTGATAAATCTAACAACTCAAAGCTCCCTCGGAACATTGTTTCGGTTTACATCACGAAGAGGACACTGTCACAAGAAAAGGCTTTTTTCAATTATTTTTTTTGTCAAACGCTATTATTTAACTATTTTACTTTATTTTAAAGTTACAGTATTCAAACTATGCAATAAATATATTGAGACGGCTAGAACCAAATTTATGTGTTAAACGTAAACACAAAATCAAACACAATTCAATGCTCGCATATAAATAAATCGCGCATATTCAGCAATACATATATCCATACATTGTGTCAACCATTTGGGTCAACTCGATTTATTATGTATAAGACGCGTGTCATTAATTTATAATTTTTTAACGATCATCACATATTGTTGTGATGAATTAGATATTAAAATATCGATCACAATTTTTATGGTTGTATATATACAGTATAGTATAAATATATATGAATAAATATGTATATATATATAAATATATATATATATATATATATATATATATATATATATATATATATATATATATATATATATATATAATCTACCAAGTCAGGTCATTTTATACTCATATATATGATCAAAACTGGTCTAGACACTTAAACAAATGTTTTACAAATTTATTATATTTTTATTATATATATATATATATATATATATATATATATATATATATATATATATATATATATATATATATATATATATATAATATTATAATATTTATATACATAATATTATATATATATATATATATATATATATATATATATATATATATATATATATATATATATATATATATATATATATATATATTTGATATGCTTACATTAAAAAATACAAAAATTAAAATTTAAAATTATGAATTAAATAAATATTACAACAATAACATTTATTGTAAATAAGTATATCGTCTTAAGATTTTTTTTGTACAAAAAACACTGCGCGATATTTTTTTCTGTTCATTCGCACGCATTACTGTTGAATATGGGGTCTCGGTGTAGATACAACACAAAAACAATAAAAACAAAATTTATGTATGGAGGAATATATGTATATAAAAAAAAGGCCATAAGTTTTGTTATTTTTGTTGTAAAATATGAAAAAAGTAAAAAAAAAAAACTATACCCCCTGTTGCGCCCCAGTGAAACACTAGGGGGTCAAGCAAATAACTTATATTACTATAAGGGAAATCGTGAACATTTCCATAGTAAATGCTAACGACAACATGATTTCGTTCAATTTTGTTTCGGATAAAAATTCTAGATGGCATACCAAACGTTTTTAACGAGAACAATAGATGGCACGTCAACCAATTTTTTTATTTTTTATTTTTTCATAAAATTTCATAACAGCTGTCATTAATGGTACTATTGTTGTTATTTCAAAGTGTAGCGTCTCACGTCTGTGAAGTGAATAATAATAATTTGTTTTGTGAATTAAAAGTGTTGTATATTTTGTTTTATAAAAACCTTTCATAAATTATAAAATAACATAAATAAATAAGTTATTTTAAAATAACATAAATATAAAGTGCTTGTTTTATCAAAATGCCGCTGAAGTGTTTTAATTGTTCAGCGAAGATTGGTTTGCATTCGTAAGTAGTAATTGATGCGAAAGATAGCTAAAACATAATTATTCATCACTTTAGATGCTAATTAACACAATATAAATATGTTGTTTGTTTTAAATTTATTAAAATGTAAAGTTTAACCTATAAAAAAGTGATTTTATACCACCAAGCAATTGGACTATTCGAATTAGTAGCTAATTTTAGATAAATTTTGCATATATTTTCGGTTAAAGGTTTTATTTTTACAATTTATATTGCCTCAAGCGTATACTGAATAAAAGAGCTGATTGTACCCTTTTAATTTATAGCGCACCATCATCTGAAGATTACAGGAAAATTTGGCGAGATATTGTTCCAAATGTCAAAGCTAATGAATTGGATTATCCTTCATTTAAACTTTGTTCCAAACATTTCGAGGAAAAATATTTAACCACTGGTTAATTAAAACTATCATAAATATATATTATAAAATAAGATTTTTTCATTTTGCAAAACAAGAGAATTTAAAAAAAATTGGTGTAAGAAAAAAATTAACGAAGTTAATTCATTTTAATGAAATGAAATAATTAAAAAAAAATAAAATTTGGTTTTATTTATTTATTATTGTATATAAATATAAGCCCATGTACTCCAATCCCGATTATAAAATTTAAAATTTTTTTTTTAGATTTAAAATTTTTGTTTCGTTAATAATTCGTTCAATATAAAAAACTGTAGATAAAAAAATGTAAACATTTCGTTCAACTACTCTAGTGCCATCTACTATTTTTATCCCAACTAATATCATGTTGGCACATAAAATCGACGCGATTTCCCTTATAGTAATATAAGTTATTTGGGGTCAAGTGATTAGTTCAGGTTATGAGCGATTCAAATATATACACACACATTTAAATAAAAATACAAAAATCATCAAACCATATAGAAATCTATATACACTTGGTTTGTATATGCAGAGATGATTCATCCAAAAAATTATGGGCCATTAGTTTTCGCATTAAAGTTTATAACTTTCTTATAAGTTCTAAATTCTCGATGGTGCTCATATATTTACAATACTTAAAATAATCTCAAAAAAAGCTCACATGAAAACTTTTTTTTAAAGAAAGTTATTATTGTAAAGTTCATCATTGGCAACAGGTTGTTATTTTAATTTAATGCAAAAAGGTTTAAACTCATGTGGTTTGATCTATATTCAATTCTTGTAAAATAATAAAAAACAAGTGGAAATTATCCACTTTTAAAACCGAAGTCAATGTTTTTTACCCGCATATAAGAAACAGCTTATATGTGATAGAAAAATTGTAAAACCTTAAGTTTTCTAGAACCATAGAAAGCTGCATTTTTTTACTTCACTCATTTTAAAAGTTTCTTAAGCCAAGTAAAATACACAGTAACAGCTTAGTGAATTAATATATTCTATGATTTTCGAACCATGTTTTAACAGGATTTACATGAAGAAGCTTTGAAAGCTTTAATATTATTAGGGAATTTCAATATAATTCAAAATGTATCTTTATTTTATGGATTTTAACTAGGAACACTTTAGTTGGAAAATCCATTAAAGTCTTAAAAATGTGTATCTAACACTTTAAAATAATTTAGTACTCTGTGGGCTATAACCTTTTTTTATAACCCCACACAACCTCTTGAAAGACTAGTAGCTAATTTCTGGTAAAACAATGTAGGGTATATCCCTAAATAACTTCAAAATATTTCAATATCAGTTTTTGATTTTAATCCTTTCTTAACATTGGTCAGCAAATCTTCTATCGGATTGATGGCTGTACTTCTATATTTTTTTGGCATCTCACATACGTTTTACCATCTGAACCCGACAAATTAATCTTCATCTCAGCGCTTTAATGGATCTTTTTATAAAATCCCATGGGTTTATATAAAGGTATTGTTTTGTAAATGCTATACTAAGCCTCAACATTTTTTTTTCATATACGTTTGTATTTTTGCGCTTAATACATCCACGGAACTTAGATTCAAAGAGACAGATTTAATGAACCTATCTGACACATATTTTTAAATTTGACACGATACGGTTAGGTTCCCTTGCTGTTATTTTTCGATGATGTGTATTTCTGGGTCTGTTTTCGCAATAACCGGTACATTTGTAGTACTGAATTGCATTATAAACCATCGTACTTAAGCTATTCAATTATTTTTGCACGATCAACTTCCAAAATTCTGGTGTACAACTTTTATTTTTGCTCATTTCACGACGATTCATTAATCTTTTAAATTGGTATAATTCTTTTTTATAAGTAAATAACTTACCCTAAAATTTTAATGTTTTATTAACTACACTGTTCTTAATAATATGACTACATTTTTTTAGCCATTTTTGGCAATACAACTAATAATCCTCTAACCATTACCGTTCGGAAATTTATATATCATGGAAAAACAAAAATTCTCGTCAACAAAACACAAAAAAAAAAACAAAATGATTAAAACAAAACAGAAAATTTAAGTTACAATATTGTGGCTACTATATTTAAAAAATTTCATTGTTCTATATAAAGTGTCCATCACATCAAAGTAGCTGAAACGTTTATTTAGAGAAGGTTCACTGGAAAAAACGAGCTTACATATAGTAAATTTTGACAAAGATCCCTTTTAATGTTCACAGATCAGTTAACTCACCACTCCCTTACTTGTAAAAATGTAGATTACCTTAAGCAATAGTAGATACGCAAAATATTATCTTAATATCCATTTTAGATCAATAGATCAATTTCGAACATATAAATCTAGAGTCTAGTGACACATTTTAACGGATTTAAGAATATTATTAATGATGTTCCATTTTAAGTCATTGCGGTAGCAGAGGCTTGGTTGAAAGAGAAATATCGTGACTATGTGGACTGTCATTGCCATCGTTCTGATGGTATTTGTTGAACATTAACCAACATATTACATATATATAAAATAGTTATAGTGTCCTCCTAGATTCAAACTTAGAAGCTTAGGAGCTTGTCAATAGTATCAAATAATCCCAGTAATTTTACCAGAAATATTAGTATACATATTGACTTGTTTTTATTGAAACTTAATTCGGCTATCAAATTTTTTTACCTAAAAATAAGTTCCTAAACTTTGATGAACTTCATTATTTTAACCACTACAGATATTTAATTAGCCTACTTAATAAGTTTGCCTCTAAAACAAACACCAAATTATATAAGTCGTCGGGGTTTAGTTGGTTTTACAATTATTAGGCACTATTTATATTCCTGTTGGACATTTAAAAGCTATTGGTAACCAGAATCGCTTTTAGCCCTTCAGGAATAAACTCATTCTCTACATAAAAAGAGCCAAGTATAACAATTTCAAAAAAATGTTTTAATTTTGATCTACTAGACACAATATACATTGGAATAATTTCAAGAATTACGGCCATCTATTTTATATAACACTAGTTCAGCTTTAGCCAAAATAGTTGATGAAAATCTTTGAAAAAAGTTCCAGCTAGCTTTTAGATTTTGCTTGAATTATTAAAACTTTTGACTCTGATATTCATTCAGTATTATTGACGGAATTGAAATATCCGATAAAATAATATATCAAAACCTTAGGTTAAATTACATCTCAGCGTTATACTAAAGAAAGTTTAAAAAGTCATAATAATCAAAGCTTATCAAAAGTTTAAATTGAACTTTAAATCATCAACCATAAATGTTTTGTGGACAAAATAAAAAATCAACCACATACCGATAAACTTAAAATTTATCCTATAACAAGAAAAGCTTAAAATCAAAAATTATTTTAAGCTTTACGATTTAGACAGGTTGTTAATTTGTTTAAACATCTGTTTTCTTTTAAATTCGTTTTATGATTTTACAAATTTTTAAATATTTACAACTAAAGCTCAATAAGCTTTATATGCACATGTTTCGTTCATTGTTTTGCTGGATCATTTTGTAAAAGTACATTATATGCACTTATACAACACAAAATACTTATAAATTCATTAGCATGTCTAAAATCCAATTTGAAAAATTCTTTTGTGAAAGCTTTTTGAAGTTGATTAGTCAAGGATACTTGAACTCACGAAATATTTCATTAAAAGATTATTTTTATTTTAAATAAATAAATGCTTTTGATAATGTGCTTTAACATATAAAATTGATATTGGCTTTTAAACTGAATTTAAATTTTAACATTTAACATACATTTTATTTATTAATCATTATGAAAGCTCTTCGACTAAAACGTTAAATTTTTGATAAGCTTATAAAATAAAAAGTCCTATTTACTATAATATCTAGATAATCTTAACATTTTCAAAGCTGATGTCATTAGTTAAAATTAAGAGCTTTAGGTTTTAAATAAAAGCTTCAATTATAATCAATAATTGAAAAAAAATTATTTAGAATAAAACCTTATAAATACCTTATACCTTATAAGTTCTCTAAATTCTTGAAAAGCTCAAATGAGTTTTGATTATAAACAAAGTTTACTTTATGTTTTTAATTGTCTTATATAAGTGTCAATTTGACTTAATTAAAAATTGTTAAGCTTTAATATTATATCAAAGCTTAAAATAATATTTCAGCTTTATTCAGTAGTACAACATCACAAATGTTTGCATCGAAAGCTTCGACTAAAAATGATTTATGAAATTCTTTAATATAAAGCTGTTTTTTTTCAGGAGCTGGCAATGTGTTAAAGATAAATCGTTGGATACCAAACAACGTGCTGTTGTTTATAAATTCAAAGTTCATTTGAACTATTTTTAACAAATAATGAAGTAGATATTTATTTGGTTTAAAACATTAGAACCAAATTTTATTAAGGATGACTTACAATTCAATCTAGGCCATGTGTTTTTGTGCAATATTTGCCAAGTCAGTAGTCATCCAAAGTAATTTGCGAAACATTTAAATTTCGGAAAGAGCAATTAAACATTCACTGTATTCAAAAAATATATATTATACTAGTTTAAAATTAAAAACATTTTAAAGTACATATAATAAAAACTTGTTGATGCCTGTATTTACAAATTTAAACTAATCGGAAGTTACGTAAAAGCTCTAACTTACATACAGTGTGAAAGAGTCAATCTCAGTGTGAATAGAATTTTTGGTTGGGGAATTGCCACTTTAAGTCGATTAATATATTTATAAAATCTAACATTTTCAGCTGTTGCTCTGGTAAATTAAAAATTTAAATTTGCTTAATTCACTATGTGTTGTTCTTCCACAGCAACGCACATATTGAAGTTCATAAAAAATTAAAGTTGTATTCATCCAAATAATAGGAGTATAAATAGAAATTAAATTAGCTTGCTTATTTAAAATTCATGACTGTTAAACCAATGTTGATTGGTTTTTTTGAAATATTGATGTTTCATGATGAAATCGCTTTATGATGAAATTTTATTTTGAATGGTTACAAATTACAATCTGTTCTCAAACTACAATGAAGGCGCCGGTGCTTATAGATTGGCAATTTATGCTAGAAATGATTTGAACCGAAAATATTTCAAAAACACAGTTTTCTTTCTTGATGGTGTAGGTGTTATACATTTGTGCTAGGATCCAAACAAGTTTGTGTTTTCTGCATAAACAAATTGTACTTTTTTAATATGCAGTGAACTGAGCATTGGGCAATTTATTTCGTTTATGACTGATAAGACATTTTCCATTTTTATAATTGTGGGCGACTTTATATAGCAAAGTATTGCTATTTTAGAACATAAATGTTCTAAAATAGCAATACTTTGCTGTATAAAGTCTTTAACTATAAAACATTCTTCAAATATTTTCTATAGAACGGACATTGTTTGTTCATTTTAATATTTAGAATTCATCCCAGAAATTGCTAAATTTTAAACACTCGCTTTTAAGATAGCAGGTTTCTTTGGGGCAAAACCGTTAAATGATTTTTAAAGCTTCTTTTAGAATGAGATGTTTACCTCCCAAATGCTTATTATTTTTCATGATCTCTTGAAGAAGGAAATTATACATGCAATTGCATTATTAGGAGCCAAAGTAGCTGCATCCAAAATAAGCATAGTTACGTTTCAATTAATAAGTTAAATAAGTTAAATAAGTTAAATAAGTTAAATAAGTTAAATAAGTTAAATAAGTTAAATAAGTTAAATAAGTTAAATAAGTTAAATAAGTTAAATAAGTTAAATAAGTTAAATAAGTTAAATAAGTTAAATAAGTTAAATAAGTTAAATAAGTTAAATAAGTTAAATAAGTTAAATAAGTTAAATAAGTTAAATAAGTTAAATAAGTTAAATAAGTTAAATAAGTTAAATAAGTTAAATAAGTTAAATAAGTTAAATAAGTTAAATAAGTTAAATAAGTTAAATAAGTTAAATAAGTTAAATAAGTTAAATAAGTTAAATAAGTTAAATAAGTTAAATAAGTTAAATAAGTTAAATAAGTTAAATAAGTTAAATAAGTTAAATAAGTTAAATAATTTAAATAAGTTAAATAAGTTAAATAAGTTAAATAAGTTAAATAAGTTAAATAAGTTAAATAAGTTAAATAAGTTAAATAAGTTAAATAAGTTAAATAAGTTAAATAAGTTAAATAAGTTAAATAAGTTAAATAAGTTAAATAAGTTAAATAAGTTAAATAAGTTAAATAAGTTAAATAAGTTAAATAAGTTAAATAAGTTAAATAAGTTAAATAAGTTAAATAAATTAAATAAGTTAAATAAGTTAAATAAATTAAATAAGTTAAATAAGTTAAATAAGTTAAATAAGTTAAATAAGTTAAATAAGTTATATAAGTTAAATAAGTTAAATAAGTTAAATAAGTTAAATAAGTTAAATAAGTTAAATAAGTTATATAAGTTATATAAGTTAAATAAGTTGAATAAGTTAAATAAGTTAAATAAAATAAATAAGTTAAATAAGTTAAATAAGTTAAATAAGTTAAATAAGTAAAATAAGTTAAATAAGTTAAATAAGTTAAATAAGTTAAATAAGTTAAATAAGTTAAATAAGTTAAATAAGTTAAATAAGTTAAATAAGTTAAATAAGTTAAATAAGTTAAATAAGTTAAATAAGTTAAATAAGTTAAATAAGTTAAATAAGTTAAATAAGTTAAATAAGTTAAATAAGTTAAATAAGTTAAATAAGTTAAATAAGTTAAATAAGTTAAATAAGTTAAATAAGTTAAATAAGTTAAATAAGTTAAATAAGTTAAATAAGTTAAATAAGTTAAATAAGTTAAATAAGTTAAATAAGTTAAATAAGTTAAATAAGTTAAATAAGTTAAATAAGTTAAATAAGTTAAATAAGTTAAATAAGTTAAATAAGTTAAATAAGTTAAATAAGTTAAATAAGTTAAATAAGTTAAATAAGTTAAATAAGTTAAATAAGTTAAATAAGTTAAATAAGTTAAATAAGTTAAATAAGTTAAATAAGTTAAATAAGTTAAATAAGTTAAATAAGTTAAATAAGTTAAATAAGTTAAATAAGTTACATAAGTTAAATAAGTTAAATAAGTTAAATAAGTTAAATAAGTTAAATAAGTTAAATAAGTTAAATAAGTTAAATAAGTTAAATAAGTTAAATAAGTTAAATAAGTTAAATAAGTTAAATAAGTTAAATAAGTTAAATAAGTTAAATAAGTTAAATAAGTTAAATAAGTTAAATAAGTTAAATAAGTTAAATAAGTTAAATAAGTTAAATAAGTTAAATAAGTTAAATAAGTTAAATAAGTTAAATAAGTTAAATAAGTTAAATAAGTTAAATAAGTTAAATAAGTTAAATAAGTTAAATAAGTTAAATAAGTTAAATAAGTTAAATAAGTTAAATAAGTTAAATAAGTTAAATAAGTTAAATTAGTTAAATTAGTTAAATAAGTTAAATAAGTTAAATAAGTTAAATAAGTTAAATAAGTTAAATAAGTTAAATAAGTTAAATAAGTTAAATAAGTTAAATAAGTTAAATAAGTTAAATAAGTTAAATAAGTTAAATAAGTTAAATAAGTTAAATAAGTTAAATAAGTTAAATAAGTTAAATAAGTTAAATAAGTTAAATAAGTTAAATAAGTTAAATAAGTTAAATAAGTTAAATAAGTTAAATAAGTTAAATAAGTTAAATAAGTTAAATAAGTTAAATAAGTTAAATAAGTTAAATGAGTTAAATAAGTTAAATAAGTTAAATAAGTTAAATAAGTTAAATAAGTTAAATAAGTTAAATAAGTTAAATAAGTTAAATAAGTTAAATAAGTTAAATAAGTTAAATAAGTTAAATAAGTTAAATAAGTTAAATAAGTTAAATATGTTAAATAAGTTAAATAAGTTAAATAAGTTAAATAAGTTAAATAAGTTAAATAAGTTAAGTTTTAGCAGTAGTTTATCCTCATTTACTGCTTAATAACTTTAATAACTTAACTTTGATAAGACAAAAGTTTCTAACACTGAAACTGGAGGGATTCAAACTCGGTACCTCGTCCGCACCACACACCGCAGCTTTAACCACTGCACCAATTCCTCGGTAATTGTATCCAGTTACTTAACAAATTATTGAGAGCGATAATCGAAAATTAATAGCCTTTGATTTTTCGTCGGCATCTCATAAATTTTGGTAGACTACACCATGCGGCTCTTTTAAGGAAGCTTTAAGCCATGGCTATGAAACAGTTTACGTCTGGGCTGGCACTTACCCTACTAGTCGAAGAGACTTTTCAATTCTTTAAAAACACAGAAGGTCTCTATTAGTGAAATTTTTTTTAAGGGCTTTAACATGTTTGATGTTAGATTATTTAAAGCTTTTATAATAAAATAAAACATCCTTAAAACCCACATAGAAAAATAGAAGTAAACTTGAAAAAATTTGACATTTTAAAAGTTTTAAAAAGTAAAGATGTCAATTTATCGCAAAACGTTTAATAACTGTATTAGCCCGCGGTCTTAACATTTCACCCACCATCAAGTAAAATATACCTATATATATTATTTCCTTTTTTTATCGTTGTTGCGTTTTGATATATTCACCACACCATATGACCACTCAATGTGAATGATTACTTTAAAAGTGTGAAACGATGTTCTCACAGCATTATCTTTGGTAACAATCATATAAAACAAAACACAAAAAAAACAAAAACTAAACGAGCAACAGAAGAAGTTTTATTCAGTTTTCTGTTTGGAAACAAAAAAAAATCAACAACAAATTTATATTCTTCTTCTATAAAACCAACCGCGCGGACATCATCATCTTCATCATCGTCATCATCATCATCATCATCATCATCATCATCATCATCAACAAAATATATAATTCGTCAGACTTAATATTTTTTATGTATATTAGAAAATGTTTATGTGTTGCCGCCCTTTATATGTATAACTGGGCCCGCGATCGATAAGTTGGTTTTATTTAAATTTTTTATTTATTTTTTTTGGTATCTTATCTAAAAATATTAATTTCAAGACAAAAAACTTAAGACATAAAATTATATTATTTATTACTTCTGATCATTAGGAATATATAAAATTTTTGGTATTCGATGTATTTTGGTCGTGGGAAAAAACAAATTAGCCAAGTAAAGTGGCGCGCTGCTGCACGTATTATTAGTATTTGTATTTATGTTGTGAGCGCCGTCATTCATAATAAATGTGACCTGCCTCAATAAATTTCCAATTTTTTGTGTCATTCTACCGATATTGATCTTAATACGAAAATATAATATAATTTATTTGAATACAAACGAAAAAATTTGTCAAGACATAACAATCGCGTATAAACGTAATGGTATAATGCAACAAAAGCCCACAATCTTAAAGAGTATATATAGTATACGTAAAAAACTTGTTTTCTTATTTTTTATTATTATTTATTAAGAAAACATAAAAATAATATTAATGATTATTAATAATTTTTTTATTTTATTTAAGAATATGATTTATGGATATTCAGACCTTTTCTTTAATGTTTTTTGATGTTTAGTATTTTTTTTTACCCCATGTTGTCGGGGGACACTCGCATGCTACAAAAATCATACAATTTTCCGTGGCCTATTGTAAGAGGCAACTAAACAAAGGTTGGAATGCTAGCCTGACAAACAGAATACTATTAAAAGGACCTTCTTGAAAAAGATTGACTTGTGGAACGTGCAGAGGCTTAAAAATCCAGGCGCGTTTCTCTAAAAAGATGTCAATGTTACCTAATTAAAGATGTTGTTTAACGGTGGAGATAATTTCGCCAATATTGGTATTGAAGTTTTCTAAGGCCCAATGTGAAAAAGTATGTTTTTAATTTCAAAGCAATCTTTCCTCGTAAAAATATTCACTTGGGAACATGAACGCACCCGCGTATAATGTTCCGAATACACAATACCAAGTTTTTTAGTTTCAAAGGGATGGTCTCGGGTCGTCAAAGATTTGACATTTTATCGTTTGGCTATGACAAATTCATATGCAGAGATTGTCAATTTGTCACTGATAATTAATTTAACTCTGATAATAAATCAGAGCTGCTTATGAGATAACAAAAGGCTATGCGGCAAGAATTATATGATATTGCATTCTCGCTCGCTCCAGCCTCTTCGACAGAGTCATTGACCCAGGTGTTATTAGACCTAAATAATAAAGACAACGAAAAAACGTAGTATCCACCAAGGTACCATCAGTGGCAGTAGTGAAGTAAAATAAACTTTTGAGACCCACTAAGTAGGCAGCAGACAACAATATGACGAATATACTCAACATATTAGTTAACATTAAAGCCAAGTTTGACCAAAATTTGATCAGATTTGAGAGGCTCGCATGAAGAGTCACATAAAGTACATTCGACCAGAGTTGAAGTTAAAAATTAAAGAAATTGAAATAATCGCTGAAAGTTGTACCACAAACATGGAATCGGTTCAACAGAATGTTACAAAAGCCATTGTTATAGAGAACCAGGGTGGAATATCCCTATATTGGCTGGTGACGGCGTAAAGTTGGGCCGAAGAAATATCCGAAAGAGGGTGTTTCGGTCCAGGAAAAACAGCTGGGATTAAACACAAAACTTTAATGAAATCAAAAAATTAATGACTGTTTCACCAGCCTCTTCAGCGGAAAATGTTGAACTCAAGAAAAAGCCCCAGGGTCACGGTCCTTATTGCTAAAATTGGGAAGAAATGCAAAAGTTTAGTGGTTGACGGCGTGTAAAAGTAAGAACAATGTGCATTAGATACCGCACATAGGTACGGTAGATAGCGGAAATTTCAATGAAATATTTTCGTATGGTTTCGATTTTCATATGGTTTCAAAGGGCTTCTCCGTCAATAAAAATGGGCTAAGAGTTTTACTGTGTTGTATAGTGTAGTTAAGACGATTCTTGATAGTCGCAGTTCCAATAAAAATCCGTGATGTTTCCGAAAAATAGTCTACAGTATTGTCTATTTTGATAAATTTGAGTGAAATATTTTCAATTTTCATATGGTTTCAGAAGGGTGTACTTCCGTTGCAATTGGACTCAGAATAAATTTAATTGTTGTTTAGTGTAGTTAAGGTGATTCTAAGTAGCCTCATTTCCAGTAAAAAATTCGTGATTTTTCCGAAAAAATAGCCTTCAGCCCTGCCTATTCAGATAAATTTGAGTGAAATATTTTCGATATTTATATGGTTTCAAAAGGTCCGTTGCAACATTTAATTGTTGTTTAGTGTAGTTAAGGCGATTCTTGGTAGCCTCAGCTTCAGTTAAATATTCATGATTTTTCCGAAAAAAAATAGCTAATAGTCTTGTCTATTTTGATAAATTTGAGTGAAATTTTCAATTTTGATATCCAGAACAATAGTAGGTCCTGACATGGTGTCGAAAAATCAAGCTGAGAAAAATGTTCAATTCAATCTAAAAGTAGCTACTGGTCACTTTGCAGCAGTAAATATAGTGTGTTCTCTTCCTATCACGTTCGGAGGGATAAAGTTCAATCAACGGTTTATGGTAGCCAGCATAACCGATAAATGCATCTTAGGCTTAGACTTTATGGCAGAGCAACCGTCCTAGCGACCTAACCAGATGGATTAGCAATCTGTGAGAGGAGAGCCAAGCTCGAAATCTTAACCCATCGAGTCAAATTGTTGATACAGTAAACGCCAGCAATGGCTTTTAAAAACCACTTATATATTTTTTTGTATCTACACACAAAAATACATCGAATAAAGTCTTGTTTATAACAATACCGCGCGAACAATATTAAAACTTGTAAATTTGTTAAGATGAATCGAAACCACTCTGCGAGCTATATATTTATGTTTTTTTGCCTTCGTAATAATTGATATCAAATTTCCTATCATTGTTACAGATATAAACGCAAACATATTATTTTCCGGAAGCTGTGTGCGGATGGATGGATATATGTATCACACAATTTCAATTTACCGACAACAAAATTCCTTAAGGGCTGATTATAGTGATTATAAACTTTTTTTGTTTTTTTTTATTATGTTAACAAATCCCGCCGTTTTTCTTAACTTCAAAACTATATATATATGCACGATACACAGTAGAAATATAATTTGGCAACCAACAAAAATTTTAACGGAAGAATATCATCGCATACATAAATATATTCCCTCTAGGAAGGAACTTCCTTTTTGTTGTTGGTTTTTGTATATAGAATGTTATGTAACTTGTGTTTTGTAAATAGTTTTCAGCAACAACAATGCACCAAAACTATGTATGTATGAATAAACCACAAAGACAGACCACACATGGAAAATGTCATAAGCGTATGGTTGTTGTTGTTGTTGTTGCATACTGTGTACCTACCTACCTTCATACATTATATAGTTTTCATCAATTCTATTATTATTACAAATAACTATTTTGTTATTTATTAAAAGTAATTGTTGTAAGGCTACTTGGGGTGAACTCCTATTGTTCAACCAATTTTTTTTAAGATATGATTTTTATTTTATTTTTTTTTTTGGTTTGGTTTTGGTTTTGTCGGCATGCATTGATCTTTATAGTTTTCTTGTTGTTTTTTTTTTTTTTTTTTTTTTTTGTACATTTGTTGAACATAAAAATGGAACCAACCTCTTGACAAGTTGATTATTTTTTTGGTCGATGTTTATTGAAATTGAAGTGGATGTTGACATTTGAGTATGAAACGAATATGGTTATACATCGAGTTGTTGTAAATCACCACATACGCACCACACATATAGAATTCCAATATATATATCGTTATATATATATAGAAGGGTGTGTTATTCTTTTAGGTGTTGTAAAATAGTTTTAAAGGTAAATTATTTAAATTAGAAGATAATTTAATCCTGGGGGATGGAATCTTGCTATGATCTTACTATACGAAAACGTTCTTTCAAATCAACTTTCCGAATGGTTCTCGTTTATTTTTCCTAGTTAGCCACTATTTGTGTAATTATTTTCGTCTTTTTTTAAACTGTATCTTTTTTTAACCGAATCTCTTAAATTTATTTGCTATATATAAAGAAGCCCCTAGCTAGTTCACATTTACTCATGATTCTTAATGAATATTTAAGGATTAAAACTGGTTAGCTATCAAAACTATGACCTAACTTCTAAAAATTAAAAACCTTTAGTGTACCTTGCATTAAAAGAGAACACTTTAAATTTTGTGCAAGAATTGTGGCTACTCAAGACAACCATGTCGCACACCTTAACTTTTGGTGTCTTGAAATCAAAGTCAAGGCACTTAATAAAGAATTGGTCACCTACGTCTTTTTTTGCTACAGGAGTAGTTTAGGTTTTGATCAAACCCAACAAATTAATACCTTCCAGGGCACTTCTTTATTCAGTTTGATGGTACTTTTAAGTAGGTAACTCAATAGTCTTTAATACCTCGAAGGAAAATATTAGCAAATATTGTCGCTTATGTTTAACCAAGCATGACTAGAGTTAAAAAAAAAGTCATAGGGCTGTAAAGGAGGCGGCAGAGACGGTGATGCGAACAAATCAAAGGCAATGGCTACTATGGCAAATACAAATGGTGGTTGAAAATGTTTTTGGTGAGGCAAACTAGATCGTATTTTAGCCAACAAATGCACAAACATAAAAGAAAATTGCAAAAAAAGTAAAGGCAAGGCACACAATATACGGGCAGTTCTGTAACGATTATTAATTTAAATGATGCACTCCTATATTTTAGGTCATTGATTTTACAACCCAACGATACAGAATTGAAAAGTTACACCGAAACTAGATTGTATACATAATGAGATACACCTACGTCAAAGTCGAAACCGACAAACTATACACACAGATTTTAAATTGACACGACGAAATCCATTGTTGGGACGTGAATTGCTACTACAAATGAAAATAAAGTGGGCCAACATTTTTAAGCACTTTCAAGAAACGAAGCTAATATATAAGTAATATAATATGGATGTACATTCTTTTTAGCAATGGTGGACGCATTGTTCGGCTAGCTAAATGTGGCGCCAAAATGTTTCATCATGATTGAACTTTCTTTGCTTATTGTTTTCCAGTAAGTATGTTCCTGGGGTGGCTTTTACTAGTTGCTTGTTTTATTTATTTTTTAATATTAATCAAAGTTTAATAAACGAAAAGTAAGCGAAAGTTTAAAAAATGTGGAGCTTGAAGTTACTACAATAAACATAAACAAATGAATATAATCCACGTGTGAAAACTCACTTGAATACATAGTTTTCAGACCTACCATATAATCCAGTTTTTCTGCCCATTATTCACGGAAATTTAACTTTATACGTTAACTGAAACTAAAGTTGTCCACGTTGAAACATTTTGCTACCTGTGATCATTCCAGATTCGTGGAAATCAAAGTTAATTACTTCAGTACCTGAAGTCTCATCAATTATTTATGTAACTATATATTAGTTTTTTTTTATTTATTAATTTATTAATTAATTATTTAATATATTGTTAAGTTCAATTTGTTAAACTTAATTGTTAAGTGACTGGGTCATTGATGCCATTTTAGGTACCATAATTTTAAATTATCTGTTTTGCTTAGACCATAGGATGTGTATGTGCATAGCTGATAATTATTATCGTTATTTATCGTTAGTTATCGTTATTTATCGTTATATATCGTTATTTGTCGTTATTTACCGTTATGTGTCGTATTATCGTTATTTATCGCTACTTATCGATACTTTATCGTTATTTGTGGTTATATCGTTATATTATTATATCGTTATTAATCGTTATTAATCGTTACTTATCGTTATATCGTTATTTATAGTTATTTATGGTTATTTATGGTTATTTATGGTTATTTATGGTTATTTATGGTTATTTATGGTTATTTATGGTTATTTATGGTTTTTTATGGTTATTTATGGTTATTTATGGTTATTTATGGTTATTTATCGTTATATCGTTATATATCGTTATATCGTTATTTATCGTTATTTATCGTTATTTATAGTTATTTGTCGTTATTTATGGTTATTTATGGTTATTTATCGTTATTTATCGTTATTTATCGTTTGTTATCGTTATTTATAGTTATTTATCGTTATTTATCGTTATTAATCATTATTTATCGTTATTTATTGTTATTTATCGTTATTTATCGTTATTTATCGTTATTTATCGTCATTTATCGTTATTTATCGTTATTTATCGTTATTTATCGTTATTTATCGTTATTTATCGTTATTTATCGTTATTTATCGTTATTTATCGTTATTTATCGTTATTTATCGTTACTTATCGTTATTTATCGTTATTTATCGTTATTTATCGTTATTTGCCGTTACTGATCGTTATATTATGATATCGTTATTTATCGTTATTTATTGTTATTTATTGTTATTTATCGTTATTTATCATTATTTATCTTTATTTATAATTATCCGATATTTACCATTTTTTGTCGTTATATTGTTATTTATCATTACTTATCGTTATATCGCTATTTATCGTTTTATATCGTTATTTGCTTTATGGTTTTATCTGGGACTTTAAGAGAAAATTAACCATTAACTTGACATTTTTTTCGTTATTGGTGGTGTTTTAGCGACTATTCATTAATATAATTCACTTGCAATTAAACAAGAGTTTAACAGGAGTTAGGAGTAATATGACAAGGAGGTTATTTGTTGATGTCAATCGTCTTTCCAGTAAACCAACTGGTTAGTTATCTCCAATGATAAGCAAACGATATTTTGTCGAAGATTATCACGCTCGTACATTTAATTTTTTTTAATATTCAATCGCTTTCTAAAAATTTAACCACTAGCTTGACATTTTCTTAATGCTATGTAATGTTTGCTCTGGCCTCCAGTTACATAACTCTGTCGGAGAGTTATATTAAACATCAAATTCTCTTTTGATATGTTCACCCCAACCAATCAAATAACACTAACATATTCATCAAACTCAATTTCAGTTATTAGTTTCCACTAGAGTTGCGATATATGTTGGTTTTCGGTAATTCATACTTGAACACTTTGTAGGCTTCCACGATTGGTTTAGCGAATGATGATATTAAAAATTTTATTCATCATTATTAGTTTGAACGTTTGAACAATATTTAGGCTAGAAAACATATTTGTTGGTCCTGTTGTGGTTGATTTTTAGTTGATTAAAACTCATGTACTAAGTATTACTTAGAGTTATTATGGTTGGAAATTTAAAAAAATTTATTATCACATGTTAAAAAATAAAGTTAGTTTTAAAAAAAATAGTTATAATCAAATTACACGCCAAAAATGAACGAAATAACACGGACACGTGTCACGCAAAATCGGTCATTCTCTAGTTGTGGTTTGGATTATGCTAGTCCAATTCAAGTTAGAACGAGTAAGCTCCGGAACAATACACAAAAGAACAAACTCTGGTTTCTGTTCCAAAACCAGATTTAAATAACATTCCGGACAGGAAACTCAACATACATATATCGAAGTATCCAGAAACGAGTAAATGGTTTCTGGTATAGAAGGAATCGAGATTAACTTTTTTCACTTAATCAAAGAGAATTTTATCATAAATAAGGCAAATTTTGTGTATTTACCAATAAAGGCAGTACTCTAGAAAAATGTTAAATTATAAATTTATCATTTATTAAAGCTTTTTATATTACAAGTTTAAATTATATAGAACACAAAAAATATTTACCATTTTAAATCGATCATATACGAAAAGCTTACGAATTTGAGTTAAACTAATCAAAATTTGCTAAATTGTACATAATTTTGTAAAATTCGTTATTTTTTTTAAAATATTCGGAAAAAAATTCCACCGTACATAAATATTAAAAAAAATTTCATTCATGCTTAAACTTAATATTAAAATATTTATCTTGCATATAAAAATTTCTCATATATATGATAATGATATGATCGTTATGCGGAATTTATATATATATATATATATATATATATATATATATATATATATATATATATATATATATATAAATATATATATATATATATATATATATATATATATATATATATATATAATATATATATATATATATATATATATATATATATATATATATATATATATATATATTATATATATATATATATATATATATATATATATATATATATATTTACGTAAGAATATAATACATTATATTATTTATGAGATGGTGATTATAATTTTTATTTTCTTATAATATTTTATCGTTATTTCTATTTTGATAAGAAGAAGAAAAGCAAGAAGAAGAAAAAGCTCACAGTGCATGGTAACTTTATATAAATAATATTTTTCAAATAAATTCATAAATTATTATGATTGATGAATGCAAATTTTATTATTTTTTTTCAATATTTTATGCTCTCCACTCTAGAATATATATATATTTTAAATCTCTCGTATTTGCGTTGCACAAGCAATAAATTTTGAAAATCTAACAGAAAAATGCAACATGAAAAAAGCACCAAAACGTAAAATGGAAACTTAGAATAGGTGTATTTTACAAAATAAATCATGCTCGTTTATCATTTCATGGATATATTTGCGCTGGATGGTATTGAATATATTATGTGTACGGTGTGCTGTGCACAAACAGAATATGCGGAGAGAACCATTTCTTCTTTTTTTTTTTTTTTGTAATACCCATCGAAACCTAAACGAAAAACCAAAATGAGTTCCAAAAAACAAAATCGTAAAAGCTCATAATTCCATTATTTATGGCAATTTGAAAAAAAAAATTTAACGATCACAACCCCAACCAAACTATCGTATAAATATATACTTTTCATATCCACAAATTATGATCAGGTTTTATGCAATTTTTTCATATCTGGTTTTTGTTGTTTTTTTTTATGAATGCACCGAATTATTTGGCATACCGAAGCACACCAACAACAAAGCACCAAACATAATACAAAATATTTTATTTGACAAGTTTGGTTTTTTATGGTAAATACAATAAATTGCATACAATATTCGCGAATATTCCCAGAAAAAACTTATTTTTTTTACGACCTTTCTAAGTGAAACAGTCTCAGTATATACATACAATTTAAATGTATATTCACCAAATTGAAAACTTAATCCGAAACTTTATATATACAAATTCACAAAATTAGACTGTAATTTATGTGTATATAAGAGGATTGTGTGTGAGCTTTAATAATTTGTTCGAAACATTGTAATAATTGACATGTTATTTAGCAAATATGTGTGTGTCAATATATAAAACTCATATGAATTGCTAATGGTATGGGATTATAAAAAAAAAAAATTAAGCTTAAACGAAGCTTGACTAATACTTAAATTTCAATGAGATAATAATTTAAGATAAATTTATTCAAATTAGTGTATATAACCATTTCAAATTTTTGTTAAATAAAAAAAATATATATAACCGAACTATAGGTGGTATTTTGATTTATGTATATGCGGATGTGTTATATACAGGTTGATTTTAAACAGGTGTTATAAATATAGATTTACTTAAATTATCGGATATGATTTAAGAAAAACAAAAATGTTGAGTACAGTTTTAAGTTTACGTAAAATGGAGTGCAACGAATTATAGACCTACTATTTTTTAACAAATAATTGCTTATATTTTGGGTGAAATAGCCATATTTGAACCATATAGTTGCAAATACTTGAACTATCAGATTCTAGTACTGAACTAATACTGAACTATCTACTATCAATATCCTTAAATTAACATTATTTATTTGGTTTATGTGTTAATTAACCAAAATGTTACTTTTAAAAAGTTTAACTAATCTGCAAGCTTAATTATCTTCCTGAAATTTTTTATTGTTAGTCAAGATGCGAGCTTCTTATCTTCAAATTAAAATAATTGAAATAAGCATTTAATAATTACAAAATCTTTTAACTATTGTAAGCTTTAAATTTTGGTAGCTAATGTTCATTTGAAAGCCCACATTATTTTTATTTTAAAACCTACAACAACCATACATGATCTAATATGTTGTTTAATTATGAGATTGTCTAATAGCTTTTGGATTTATTTAACAATTTAGTGTAAAACTTAATTCACCATCTTTAATCATACAAATCCGAAAGCATAACTATAACTTTTTAAATTATTTTCTTAGTTTTTTGTGGCATTTTTAAAATTTTTTTGTGTCATTTTTAAAATTGATCTCCCAAAGACCATATATTAAAGTTCACCACAAGACATTGGCATTAACAACAATATCTCAAAGCTTTAAGATTATTAAAGAAATATTTGAGTTTGATGTAAATTTTATAATTTGATATTGTTGACGATAGATGGGGAGAGTTATAGTTTATGGATTGTCCAAATTTGAGAATGTAGCGTGTATGCAGTGATAACTGCGTTCAGTATGTAAAACATTTTCGAAGGAAATACACATAAAAATTAAAACAATATAAAATCAACAACTAGCTTTTATTTTTCAACGAAACAATATAAGTTACGACAAATTCAGAAGTTACGTGTTCAAACCAAACTGACGTGTTCAAAGTTGATTATATATACCATATATAATTACATATTATAATTATAATTATTTTATACGAAATTGTGGAATAATTGTGAATCGGAAAATGTGTTTTCCCTTTACAAAAAGGAACCGCGTGGAACGAAAACCAATTTGGGGTACTACGTTGCAATTGATTGTGAAATAGAGAAATGAGCAATGACAATGAATTACAAGCAATTGAAGTGAGTTGGAGAAGCGTGGATTGCCAACTAACGGGAAAAGGCAAATAATAGAGAAACGATTATTACCATCGATGCTGCTAGCTGATACAACAAATAATGCAAACGATCAGGATGAAGTTAGTGTACAAGATAATTCATCTATCGACCATAAATCTGGAAGTACGACAAATTCATACAGGAATACCGAAATTATTGAAAGGGATATGATTGAACGTGAAAAAGAGATGTTTAAAAGAGAAAGCAAATTATTGGAAGTTGAACGACGTAATTTAATTCAACCAAGGCAAGATAATGTAAGACCCGAGAATTTAATCGAATTAATATCAAATCTTTATAACCGACCCAATGGTTAAAATGAGTCGAAGCAAATCGATATATTTACAATATTGATCAGAAATTATTATTATTTGCCATACAATCCAAATTATTTGGATTAGCGAAAATATGTTTTTCAACTATTCAGGAAAAATGTGATAATTTCGATTATTTCAGAAATAATTTTATAATAAACTTTAGTGGTAAAGTAAGCGATATTGAAGTTCCTGATAAGTTAAGACATCATTCGAGACGGCGTGACCAACATTTACTCGAGTGTTATCAAATATATTATTATGGGAATTAACGAATTTAGCCTACAAACTTCTCTACGAACGCAGATCGTATCAACGTTAGAACAACTTCGAAAGAATATCGAATGGTACATTAGTTTGCCACAAATACAAACGTAAATTATAAACGATCAACCTATTCAATCTAGTAAATCTAATGTATCGAATATGATGACGAAAGAAAATAAACCGGATTTCAAACCGCAGCGAAGGAATTTAAATACTACTCATTGTTTTAACTGTTAACCATGACGACGTGACAGATGCGAGCGTTGTAAGCGTGTTCACTGAAGAGGACAAAAAATTTGTATCGAGCGGAAAAGTGACGTTGTAAATTGTAATACTCCGACAATCCCTGATGAATGCCAATTTAATCCTTGATGAATTTCCATTAATGTTTTACATTAATGAATTTAAAAGGAACGTCTCAGGAAATATCGACATTGGAAATCCAATTAATCTTCTAAAAGTTGGAATTGTTCCTGAAGGATATAAAATTAAAGATTTCGACGGATTAAACTATAACGGTTTAAATGGCTCAAAGTTAAGGATTCTTGGAATTGTGAATTTAAATTGTAAAATTAATTGTCATATTTTTATTTTCAGATTTTGTGTTGTGCCGAACAAAACAATGGCTTACCATTGTCTTATCGGGAGGAAATTAATTCTTTATCCAAATGTAAATTTTAACATTTTAAATAATTATGGAGTTAAATCTGTGAGAATTCGTCCGAATGTCGAAACCGAACATAAAACTCGCCGCGAACTTTTTAACAAAATTTTAAGTGTTGAATATTACCCAGATTATCACGATTCGAAACCAGTGTTAAAATTTGGACCATTATACAATACAGCCGCGAAAGATTACGTAGTAGAAAAATGATTTAACTCGATGATAGAAAACTTTTATGCAAAGCCCCTAAAACCAACCCAGATGTTAAACAAGAATTAAATATTGAATTAAACGAGCGAAAAATACATCGATCCCCTAAACGACTATCGGTAAGAGAGGAACAAGTAAACGGACAGTTTGAATTTCTAGAAATGCCTTTTGGTCTCACGAATGTGCCAGCAATTTTTCAAAGATTTGTTGTGAGTGTGTTTAAGGATCTAATGACCAACGGCAATGTTATTATTTATATTAACGATATCCTTATCGCGACTGAAAACGTTGAAAAACATTTCGAAATTTTAAACAAAGTCTAAACCTTTTACATAATAATTGTTTAAAAATCCAACCAACCAAATATAGTTTCTTTCAAACTAAAATAGACTATCTCAGATATGAGATATCCAAAAATGAAATTTGAATGTCATCAAGAAATATCGATGCAATTCAAGACTATCCTATTCCTTTAAATGTTCACGAGTTACAACGGTTTATTGGTTTAGTTAGTTTCTTTAGACGATTCATACAGAACTTTTGAATACTAGTGAAACCTTTATACGATCTTTTGAAAAAGGATTCAAATTTTATAATGGGAAAAGCCGAGCTAGAAATGTTTCAATTACTAAAAACAAATTTTTTTTCGTCACCGTCATTATGTTTATATAATCCGACCGCATATACCGAATTACATACTGATGCGAGTAAAATAGGAGTCGGAGCAATATTATTACAAAAGCAAGCTAATGAAC
Source organism: Tipula confusa (assembly GCA_963556175.1). NCBI lineage: Eukaryota > Metazoa > Arthropoda > Insecta > Diptera > Tipulidae > Tipula > Tipula confusa. The sequence goes on along the minus strand of OY744476.1, from coordinate 79,204,218 downwards.
AACATGACCCAGTTTTATTCTACAGTAAACGTACAACCGAACCTTAATCACGATACCATTCATTTAAACTCGAAACGCTTGCAATCATCTATGCATTGAAACGATTTCATGTTTGCGTTCATGGATTTCAACAATGGACGTTGTTTTTAGAGAATTATGATTATGAAATCGTACACATCAGGCGAACAATCAAATGCGGCATGTCGACGCTTTGAGTCGAGCCCCTACAATTTCAATTGTTTAATATACTCTTTCACAAAATTTAGCAAGATTTCAGCTAACCGATTCTAAAATCAAAATGATTTATGACCAAATTCAAGAAAATGGAGATGATTATTGGTGATACGTGATAATCTCTTAAATAGAAAATATAATGAACGGATTCTTTTGGTAATACCCGATATGTTTGTAGGCGAAATTATACGACAACATCATATGCAGGACATGTAGGGGTTAATAAAACAGTAGAAATGATATGAAGGAGTTTTTGGTTTTCAAATATGACTTAACGTGTGAATGAGTTTATTAAAAATTGTAAGGTTTCCTTAATATTTTCGATAAATTCGATCGTCCATTCCACACTTTACATATCGACCATGAAGCTCCAATGAATTTAACGAGAAAAGGAAATAAATACATTTTCAAAAAGTGCTTGTCCATTTAAAAAGGTACTTCAACCAGTTTAGTGTACCAACCCGAGTAGTACCATATTGTGGAACATGTTTCACTTTTACATCGTTTAGAAAGTTTTTAACGGAACACCAAGTTTAACATTCTCAACGCGACAAATTCTCCTCAATCGTGCCCGTTCAATTGAGGGGAATTTGTCGAACGAATGAATTGAACTTTGAAATCTATTTTAGCCGAGATTTGTGATTCAGAACAAAGCAAATGTTGGAATTTACTTTTATTTGTTATGGAATTCTTGATTAATAATACCTTAAATAGAACTATTCAAACGACACCTTCAGTAGCTTTATTTGGTGAAAATGAGATTCAGAGTAATGATTTATTAAAACAATTTATTAGTTCCCAGAACACAAATGTCGAAAGAAATCTTAGTGATCTCCGAAACAAAATAGTCGAAAATACGCCGACAAATCAAGAGAAATATATGAATTATTTTGATGAAAAACGAATTCATGCATATGAAGGAATGGTCAGCTTTCAATTTTTTGTTTCGAGCTTTTAGCCAAATAGGCTAATATTAAATCTAAATAGGCTTTTGCTTGCTAAATGTTTTGGTTTTTGTTTGTTTACAAATTTCCCTTGTTTAGGTTTCGATGCTAATAGTTACAACTAACTTTATTACATATGACGCAATAATTTTTGGTAAAAAATTACAAATTTCGATCGTCATCACCAAACGCATTCATTTTAGTCTTTTTACAGCATGGATGATAACTGTAAAATGCAAAAATTATGGGTAAGTTATTATAAAAAAATTGAAATTAGAATGCTGAAAACTGTGAAGTTGCTCTTTTAGTAGTCCTATGTTGCAAATGTGTCTCAAAAGTTTCTTCGAGGGTAATTTGTTATCTAGTTGACTTCTAATATGCCTACTTTTTGATGATCTTATAAGATTTTCAACAATACGCCTACACCTAAGAAAAGTTACACGATTTTCATTAGAATTTCTGATTCGCCACTGTGAGTGGCAAATTTCCTTATCAATTATAGCGGATTCAATTTGTTTATTGAAACACTCGGGGGTAATCAATACAAGTTATCAATAAATTTCTCATTGAAATATTTTGAGCGCTATATGTCCAAAAATATGGGTTGCGTTTTTAAAGCCTTACTTTCATGTTTGCTTAACATTCCGGAATAATTTAGTTATTGAAATTTCAAATTTGTGTTTATTGGAAACGGAACATAACTTTAGCTTGTCTTTAAAAACCGTTTTCCTTAAGTGACTGTATAGTAATTTTAACAAGCTAAACCTTCATAACAGTCTGGGTGGCCTTCACAACTTTCTTTACTTTATACGGTGCACATAATTAAAGGAACTTTTAAAACTTTCAATTAACAAATACTCCTTATTAAAGTGAAGCTTGTGTTAAATTAAGCATCAATTTTAGGTTTAGGTTTTCTCACTATATGCAGTTAAATAGTAGTTATATAGTCTAAGATTAAATGTAAAAGCTCGTAATTAAATCGTAAAAGGTTCTATATGCTGGTTTCAGGTACCAATGAATTTTTTCAACGATGCCATTAGCAGCAGATATTATGCTATATGGGAGCCAAGGAGCTTAGTCAGCTCTGCAAAAATATTGCACTCAAATTTTTTTTTAAGCTCGGATACTGCGACAACTGCGATGGGTCTATTGACTCCTGTAGAAATCCTGCATTAAATTGTGCCAGGAAATTTAAAAAATTTAAATTTTCTTAATAAACTAATCAGACGTCCAAAACTTCAAGCATTTTCTGAAGTTTTATGTCTTTAAATTGGACTAAAATAAGTTTGTTATAGTCGAACAAAACGTCGACTCCCGCCGTTTTGTTATCAGCAGTACTTTGCCTTGTAAATGTTTAATGTCCATCGTAACTGGTTAATACAATTTAGGTATTTAGAATGCCTTCAAATACGCTTAATTTTCGAATTATACGCTGTTATCAGCGGCTTGTTGTCGTTGTAAATAGTGAAATCACGATATTTAATTGCAGAATTGCCAATAACTCTCTGTCAAATGATGAGTACTTTTCTTCTGTATCTGAGAGTTTATTTCTATAGAGAATCCCAAAGGTTCCCAATCATTATTATTGTATTGTTGCAACAATGTTCCTACTGCAACGAAACAGTTGAAACGTTTGTGCGCTATTACGTAAACCAAAAGACATTCGGATGAACACAAACAAACCGAACGGTCAAAGTTTTCCGTCTTATGGACATCTTCCGGTACAATCAAAATAATATGATAGGCTCGGATAAGAGCAATTTCGCTGGAAATGTTACAACCTTGAAGATGCATTCGGTATCGTGACCGCATTTAGAAGTCGATAATCGCTACATATGGTCTTTAATCATTATATTTTTTTCCAATAAATTGAAGAGAGCAAGACACAAGAAGATAATGAGAGAAACAACCAAACCATAGTTACAGAATGAACTATAAAAGGTTGAATCGAAAGTATAGACAACATAGAATTTGCTGGAATACAATCTATTGTGAAATTATTGTCCACAAAGGAGTGTAAAGTAGTCCTGAAGCGGCCCTATGACCCCGACGTGATATACAACTTGCAACAATCTTTTTCTGATTTTTATTTTACTTTTTACTCGATATGGGTTCATCACATACCACAGTAACTCAATTTAGAGTTCTCCCCAAATACGTTCAAATCATTTTCAAATAAGAATGAAAGGGACAATCTCTAACAGAAGGGTACTGTAGTGACCATACTTTCGTAGAAATTTTCATTATTTTCTAGCACTACATGGACATCAAATATAAAGAGCGTAACTTAGAATCCACACAAAGCACCTGATGATATGAACAATCTACTTTCAACTTAATTGTAACAAATACCTCATCAGATCAAAACTGAGCATCATTGCACACATACCTCCCACTACCGGATAATAAAATAACCACATCATTGTCGTTATATTATTTTAGAAACTGCGAATGTTCGAGGCAGCGAAATTACCTAATTTATGTTACAGCGTAATTACCTAATTTATCATAAACAGATTCTCTTCATCAACAATTAGCAATCAACTACTGGTAAAACAAAAATCTGAGATTGCAGAGTTAACGATGGAAATTGTTAAGCTCCACAATTTACAGCTTTTTTTCAGGCATACTTATACAGTCACAACCTGTAAATACAGATTATGTTGATACCATTACAAGTTCAGAAATCAAGCACTTAAATCTTAGTTAAATCATGCAAATTTATACCCCAAAACGACGATTAAACGACTATCCATACCGCAAGTCAGGTCTACGAAACTGCCGTCTTTGTTTACGAGAGCAAAATAAAAATCTAATTATGGATCCAGGGGCTGATTTATCTGTATCCTATTTTCAACGAAAACGATATTGATCAGTATTCAGTATTTTGGCAGCGATTGGAACAACCACTAATACCCGACCAATTATCAGAACGGATTTTTCATTAAATTTGGGACTTCTAAGTTACTACAGTGATTTCCTCTACTAAATCCCCAAACTATAATGTTCCAGTTAAAAACTGTATATGGTACATCACATGAACTGTAAGACAGTCAACTTCCATTCGAAACTACGACCGCTGGATCCCACAAATCATGTGGCAGCATATAAGGAGTATGCACATATGAGCTAATTAGTCATACATCAACCGTCATCCTTACTGCTTTTCTTACCACTCATTGTTTAAAAGAAGGACAGTATTCAAATTGGCTGGATTATCGTCGACTAAATGCCATAACGAAACCAGATCGTAACCTGATCCCACACATACACAATTTTTCAGTACATCTGCTAGTATGTAACGTGTTTTCAAAAAATGATTTAATTAGAGCATATGATGCTATACCTGTAGCTTTCGAAGACGTGTCTAAAACAGCACTCACCACACCATTGAATATAACCGGATGCTTTTTGGCATCCAGAACGCAGTTTAAGCTTTTCAACGCATTAAGCATTTTCATATTCGTCTACATCGACAACATATCGGTGGCATGCAAAACTGAGAAGAAACAAAAGACTTGCAAAGTACGATGTCAAAATAATGACATCTAAATGTGTTTTTGGTTTTCCTACACTTGAATTTCCCAGCCACTACATATCTAAATATGGCACAAAACTTAAAAAAATATCCAGTGACGCAACAAATAATTGGGAACTATTGGCATTCTTTTCCAAGAAATTTACACAAACTGAAATTAATTATTCCGATTTTGACAGGGAATTTTTAGCGACTTCTAAGTGCTTTCTGTAGTTAAAAATGCATTGAGTTTTAACTTTATTAACGAAATTTGAACAAACTTGGATTTGTTTTTTATTAAAATCCACCTTATTTTTTGCATTGATTTCCGAATTTGTTTTCAAATCTTAATTTTTTCATCTTTTGTTTCAGATTTAAGCACTTCTTCCCGAGAAGGTTTAGGTCGGAGGCTACCGGCACATTCCAACATGAGAACCCTTATTGTGTGGATTTAAACTTCTTCCAGTTAACCCAGTTCTTTAATGATATGATGGGAGTATATTCAAGGTAAATTGTCTAAGTAAAAATTTAACTTCAAAATGATAATAAAATAATTTCAAAATTTAGCCGGCCAAACTAAAAATTGTACGATAAAAATTAGTTATTGTTGCAATCTGTAAGGCCAATTCAAGTTCAAATTGACATAAATTACGATTGCGAAAATTTGCTATTAACTTTATAAATGTCAAAACATATGAAAAATCGATTGATCCATATCCTCTCATATGGAATTGGAAAATCGGATAACCCAACTCTAAAATAATTCCTATATGACCTACACACCCGACATAACATTAAATCTATATATGTTACATAAATTTATGGTTTCGAACACTCATACTTTGCACTCTAATTTATATTAATGTATATGTTATCTGTCACGTGACCCGGTTTAATATGTTATCACTAAAATACAATCACGTAAAAATCAGGGGATTCTTTTCTCATTTTTATTTATCTTTCTATATATATACGTAAATGCATGCATCGTATTTTTGTGTTTTAGGTACGCACGCGAATATGTGAAGGGTGAAATTTTATATTTTTATTTTGCCTTATCAGTTCGTAACACACTTCTGTCAAATGTTTTTTTTTTTTTTTTTTTTGTTGGTACCATTCAAGCAAATCAATTTTTCTGATGGGTTGACACCAAAATCAAGATATTCAATTTCATTTCACACTTGTTTCATTTGTACGAGAAGATGTCATTTGAATTTTTTTTTTTCTTATTTTTCCTAACATCAAATATCATGTGACAACTTTTTTTGTTTTTTTTTTTATCTGTTCGAAAGAATGAACGAAATGGAAAAATGAAAAAAATTCGAATACGAAATTTCATCTCCCCAGAATACGATTTTGTTCTTATCTTTGTCATCCATCTTACTATTATACTTTTTTTTTAAAGACAAATAGATGTAAGCGAGTCACCCTCTCGCACAACATACATAAAGTAAAGCACAAAAATATGTATATATACATATACAGCCAATAGCAGAAGATTGGAATCTAACGATAACAACCATAGTGTGGAGACCAATCCCAAAAATACATAAAAAGAATAAAAAAAAATATATTTTCTCTCCCCCAATTTTCCTTTTGCATTTTCCTTCGTCTATATATAATATTATGTATTATATAGAGGAAAAATCAGGAAAATATAATAACAAAAAGAAGAAAACGAAAAAGTAAAATCCTCCAGATAAATATCAGTTTTTCCAATTTTTTTGCTCTCTAACGATTTTTTCTGTATTTGTCGTTAAAAAATAAAAAAAATAAAAATTGTTTTTTCATTCGTTTCCCAGCTCTATGGGGAATTTTCATTTTTCCTTTTTTTTTATTTTTTTGTTTTGTGTGTATCTTGAAAAAAAGTTTGTCGTAAATTTTCGTATTTTCTAGTAAATTCTTAAATTTTTTTTTTCTTAAAGCTTTACTATCACCCGAATATATATATATATATATATATATATATATATATATATATATATATATATATATATATATATACATATATATATATATATATATATATATATATATATATATATATTTATAAATATATATATATATATATATATATATATATATATATATATATATATATATATATATATATATATATATATACTCGACGCACACAACAAGGTTGATGAGACGAGATAGCTTTAAAAAAAATGAGAAAATTTTAAAGTTGATAGATTTGTTCGAACGAATGAACTTTTGTACTTTTGTCAAATATTTTCCGATTATGGGGTGCGGGGCGGTTTATTCGTAATATAATGATGACGATGATGACTGAATGATGATTATATAATTATATATGCGATGTTTTGTTGTTTTGGGGTGGATGTGTACTTCGATATGCATAATATATATAATGTATATAGAAAATATGGATATTGGTTGTATTTTATGAATTGTTTGGTGGGAAAAGCGCATGCCCCATAATATTTTTTTTTTTTATGTATTTTGGGGAAGATTGACTTTTTGTTTTGTATATAGTACTACATATATATATATTATTAAAATGGAAGCTTATTTTGTGTGTGGCATACACATAAGTATATGCGAATATAAATATTCAAATGTCATCGACTATAATCTTATATATAGTATAAATAATCTTATATATAGTATAAATAATTAAGTAAAATTTAATTTCGACTTACCAGTCATCGAATGGTGTGCATGATGATGCCCTTTACCCAATAAATAATCATCCTTACATATAAATTTATTGTCATCTAATACATACAATTGTTCGCCCGTACTTAATTGTTTTCGACATATACAACATGTGAAACAATTTAAATGAAATACTTTATCTCTTGGTTTACGTACTAAATCTGAAGGTGCTATTCCTTGTCCACAACCACTACACTTTGTTCCGTATCGTCTGTAAAGAAATTAAAAGAAAAATTCAAAAATCATGACAATTCAATTAAAATTCAAAATAAAAACTAATTTAAATTTACATATATCAGATCTGAGGTGTGTTAGGTAATTAGAATACCAAAAAAAATAAAAATCGTAAATTCCAATTTAATTGATTTCACATACGAGTACTTTGTGTTTACTTTGTAAAATCGAACTAAATATTCTAATTTATTTTCTAATATGCCACCAAAGTGTAAAACTAATTGAAGTATTTCGATTTAATTTTTTTATTTTTTTTTATACCATTTCAAGTTCAATGTGACTTTAAGAAAATTTATAAAGAAAAAATTGTAATAAACTAAATTTAATTGTTTTTGCTGCTTTAAAAGTACTCACACACACAAACAAACACATTCCTTAAAAGAATAACAATTACGATAATAAATAAAAATAGACGAAAAAATTCTTTAAAAATTTTTTTTTACACAAGAAAATCGATTTTCTATGTTCCAAAATAATTAATTGTTGTTGGTAAAATATTTTTTAAAATTTGTTTGTGGAAAATTTTCTACTTTGCCGTCGGTTAAGATGGAAAATTATAACTGGATCATAAAACTTGAAAATAATATTTCCGTATATATACGATTGAGGAAAATTGATTTTTGAAAAATAGAAGGGACTGTTAAAAATTTTATAACCCTTTCGCACAAATGTGTTGGTAAATAAAAATGTCAAAAATTTGTTTTAATATATAAAACATAACAGTAACAAAAATCCAACTTACACAATTGTGTAACCCTTTGGAAGAGTGAGCTTCAAACGACTGACACAAATGTGTAACATTCTGTGGTAAAATAATATTTAATTGTAGTTTTGTAACATAACAAAATGACTTCTTACACAAATGTGTAAGTAAGCTTTTACATATGATTACATTTGTTTCGAGTGATATGGTTTGAAATACATACACAAACGTGCAAGTTGGGTTTAATTTTTATCTAAATTTATCAAAATGTACCTACACGTTTGTGTAGGCAGTTATTTTCAGGGTTACCTTTTTATGAATTACGGGTTAAATAATATAGTATTGGTCGCGTGGTGCACAATTGTGCTGATGGCCAAATAATGGGTGCAATTGGGTCCGCCAACTGTTGATAACATGTTAAGTAAAATCAACTTGCTGTAAGTTGAATTCCACTGCTATCCATTTAATCTTTTTGTTGGTGAATTTAAGATTATTTGATTTGGTGCCATCTATTTGCCTTAAAGATTTGTCGTTGGGTGGTTGTTTCGTTTTGGTATCATTATCTTTTTGCCACTTTCCCATTGGTGTGGAAGGTTGTTAAGTTTGAATGCTGCTTAAATTATTTGAAATTTCATACCTAGTCCTTTTCGGGTAGTGTTTGAAATATTTTTCTTGTAACTAGATCATACCCAGGACATTTTTTAAGCTTAGTAGTTTTGGCTTAGTGGTGGTCCTTCTTCTATTTATGACCAAAAGCCACCGTGGTCTTTTTTAGGTACCCAGTGTTAGAGGAAAATTCTAGATTAGCTTATTGCGTTATGTGACCCATGTCGAAATAAGAGTAGTAGAAAGAATCAGAAGAATTGTTGCGTGTTGCATATCTTGATCAGAAGAATTGTTGCGTGTTGCATAGAGGTTACTGATATAACGATAGTGATGATCGACGACTAGCCTAAACTTTATCAAAAAATCTGGAGCAATTATCGGTTTAGTGACTGAAGCCACAACTAAAGGATATCGATAATCACGACGTTAACCTAAGTCTACGTGTGAGAGACGACTACCAGTACTAATAAGAGAACAATGCCCTCCGACTAATCTTTTTTAGATCTTTCGTGAGATTTGTGAAAATAATTTTGGGTACCACCGAAATATCTGCACTGATATCAATAAATTGGTTTTGGGCACTTAATAGCAAGTCGACGATTGTGAGCATCCTATCACTGATCGCTTTCTAGCGATTATTCCCGTGGTTCTCTAGAGGATGATCTAGCCAGTTACTAATACTATGTGGGAACTGGTTGCGAGAATGGGAAAGTATATATTATCCCTATACTATATGAACGTTACCATGATCAAGGCTGATTATTAGATTCACAATTAAACGTAGAGGCTATAGGACATCTATCAATTTTTGAAGACTAACAAGGGAAATCTCTTACTTGCTCTATACAGTACCTAATGGTTTTAATGGCTTCAGTTCCACTGTATTATAGCCGATTTACATTCAACAAATTTTTCATCTTGAAAAAAACCGAGACACTAGATTGAAAAAGTATGCAAGCCAAACCGAGAAAAAATTTCTTCTTGTAAAAATAAAAAGAGGAAACCCGAGATCCAAACCTAAAAACTGTTATAAAAAAGATGATCTTGTTTTTTACAAGATAAAAAGTTTCATCTTTTTGTAGAAAAACATATAAAAAGATGACAATACATGCATGAAATTAGTTTAATATACTATGTTTTGGTTACTCACACCAATAAAAACGAAATGTTATTGCAATTTTACAGAATGAAGATTTGAAAAATGGTGGGAAGTGAAGGAAGTTTTAAATTTCTCAAGAAAGGTGCGGTTTTAGCTCATTTGAAAAAAACAAGATCCTGCAGGTTTACGTCCAAATCATTGTAGTCATGAGCTATTTTTCCTCTTAGAGGAACTAAAAATGCTCAACTCAAAGAAGTTGGGCAAAATCGAATCGATTCCTTTCATGTAAATTTTGTCAGATCTCCAAAGCTTGCGAATGCGTAATCGTTCTCTGGTTATTAGAAGCTGGCCTTAGACAAACAAATGTAATACTTTTAGCGGGTAAATAAGGAGATACTCTTTCTCTCAATCATTTAAAAACCTGAAAGTCATCACAGGTTGCAGAATCGTATGTTGATGACCGGAAACCGACAATTAAAATTGCCCAAAAATAGTAGTTAATGGATTCTTCAGCAAGCAGAGTATCAGTTGTACACTAGGTCTCTAAATTAACTATGCCCTTATCTGGGCTCAAAAAGGACGGTGCGTAGGCAACTAGTTATTAATAGCTTAGAACCAAAAGGAGCTTTTGCAGTAAAAATAAACGGTGAAGCAATTTTCATTGAGTGCACCAGGAGTAAATAATATCGCATTTATTCTAGATTATATTGAAGTCACTATCAAGGGCAACATTTTTTAGCTAGACTTTTTTGCGGAGCCAAAAAACAACAATGGTGTATTTGTGGATTTTCACTACTTCCACTGCTGTACAACTCATCTCAACCCATCTTCAGCTCAACCCAGCTTCCAATCAATTCACTTCTAGAACAAACTTCGGTTATGGTTTTAATCGGTACACGTCAGCCTCCGAAATCGGAATTGGCTAGACTTTTTTTTTAAACTATAGACTTCAAAACTATGACGAATAAAGTAAATTGCTTTAAGTCTCAAAGAAGTCAACCAACAAGATTTTGAAAGATTGGTGTAAACACAACGCAAATACTACAGTAATAATCTCACCGCTGTATTACTTTAAACATTTAATCATGGCGTACAGCACAAAAATGCAGCGTAACAACGAGATGATGAAAGACTCTTACGTCTACGTCAAAAAACTGTGAGGCTCGAAAGCATATTGGATTTGAGCAAGATGATTGCGTAGATCAGACGCGTGAGCCACATAAATACTTCATAACAACTTCCTGCAAAGATTTTTACTAGGAAGAACTTACTCGCGTAATATTGGCCGTGGTCCGAGAAACCAATACAGATATGAAAACTGTGAGAACATACGATGCGCAGAAACTGATTGAAAAGTGTCTAGCTGTCGTGCACCGTCACTTCATGATTCAAATCTATACGCTTTGATGGTTTTACTAAAGTCGAACGATTTAGTTTTCGGGAGAACGTTGTTTGATCCTTAGAGTGAATTCCAGAATATAGGCTCACATCATACTCATATACTGGTTTGGGTCAAAGGTTCATCAGACCTCGATTTAATGTGCTCAACAACATCATCATACCGGGCCACGTGTCACAAGACCGGATCCATTGAATGTCGCTTTAGCTTCCCACGTGTTTTCAGAAAACTGACTTACATTTTCGCTAACACTTAACAGTCCAGTTCATTAAAGATAGAGGTCAGAGATGCATTTTAAAATGCTAACCCGAGAAAATTTAATCAACAATTACAACGTCAGCATGTTGAAATGCTGAATTGACAACATGGACATTCATCCGTTTGTAATAATGATAAAATCGCAATGTACATTGCCAAATCAAATATCGATTCGATAGAGATGTCTTCAGGTTGGCGAAAAGCCATTCGAAAGTTTTGACAAGATTTGCAGAAGACTTGTGCACTTACCGGTGATGCAGCTAAACTGATTTCCGGCCACATGATGGAATGTTGCTGTTACTGTCAACCTTAAAGGAGGCTTATTTAAGTTTCGAATGCAATGGTACTACATTAAGCTTTGTCTCAGATTTAAGGGAATTCCCACCAGTTTAAGGCATCGCCGTTTTCAACCAACTGAAGAGCTTAACACCATCAACTCATTTGTGACGATTTTTTTTGTTCTATTAAATGAATCAAAATAAGCAACAACAAGGAGGTACAACTTTCAACGACCACCTGAAGGACTTGCAAGTTGCTCAAATAAGTTAAAAAAACGCTTACATTCATCGTAACAACGATGAACTGGTCCTGGCCGAACGCCAAAATAAACATCGAACTGCGAACTGCATGACACAAAGGACGTCATTCGACTGAAACCCGCAGCGAAAAAGGAAAATCTAATGACCAGCAAAGACTGGGATAAGAACTATGCTAGCAGAAGCGAATGAACTTGGCAAATCATGGGTAGAAATGAAAGCAGTAAAATGGTCTAGATTAGTAAACGCCCTATGCTCTTAAATTAGAGATAAAAGGATGTCCCTTGTTGTCAACAAAATTCTGTATAATTTTTTGCAAGTTCACGGACAAAGCTTTATGATACTTCCGAATTTTGCTTCTGAGGGCACATTCGTGATTCCTAATTTGAAGTTGGTTCATTTGGTTCAAAACAAGCCGGTGCAATATTTTTCCCAAAAAGCACGATGTTTGTTAATATTATAAATCCAGGTGTTTTGCAATTGTCAATTTTGCAGAAAATCTCATCTTAAATGGTTTTTGTTACATGGCTATGTTTACCTTTTTTGAGAACAAAGAAGTTCCAATATTATGCATTATAAATTTTATTATAGCATCATGGCTCAGCTTTATTGTACATTTTACTTAGGCTTTTCGTTTTGTTTCAAAAATTGGTATTTTTTACCCATGTAATTTGTTCTGAAGCTCCCAGCTCATTTATGGTTAATTTACCATCATACTTTACACCGACACCAATCGGGGATGCACAAATACAGATCCGCTTTGGATATCCATCAGCACAATGAATTGCTCTAGCCAGCCAGTACTGACATGGACGATGGTTAGGCCGGTGGATTCTGCACTCCAACAGAGGACCGTAGTTGCGTTCATTGCCATCACCGATCGTAATTAAGTGATGAAAAATTATTTTTCCAACCCTTTTTCGTTGGGATTCGAACTGGGTACCTCCCGACACAAACACCGGAGCTCTAACTACTGCGCTATTTGTTCGTTGTTTCTAAAACTTCTTTAATAAAAAAGCGGCCATAAATTTACGTCAACGACTGCCGTAATTTTGGTGATAAACGTTGGTGTGGAACTTTTTGTTAAATTTGACAATCTCCCAGATCATTTGTCACTTTTTTAAATTATTCTATTGATAATAATTTTACCTGGAGAAGTTATTTTTTCTATCAGAGTGCAAAGACGTCTTATTTCATAACAACTAACGGTGTATGGTGGTTTTTTTCTTAATGCCATGAAACCTTTTGATCCTTTACTTTTTTTCAATACCTCTAAGTCTTTGTCGCCCGTATTAGTAAAAGTTGTCCTTTTATATTAAGCTATTGTCGTAATAATTAAAGTGCATATGTACGGGAAAATGTGCTGGCTTCTTGAAAATGCCATTTAGTCACAATTTTTCTTAATATCTCTTTATTTTATAATCAATGATTTTTCCTGTTTTCCATAATAAGAAACCTTGTTTGATTGTTTTCATTTTAAAAAAGTGTAGAATCGGTCATAAACATTTACAAACATCATAAACCTTTAAATGGAAGAGTTATATAACTTTAAGGACCTAAAATAATGCTTGTGACTCACATAAAATAATGCTTGTGTTTATTACTTGTAATAATATAATACAATATATTTGAAAAGTAAACTACAATTTTTCCTCACTTTCCATTTATCGTGTACACAATTTTACGTGGTTTCATTAGAAACATTACATTGATATTAAGCTCAAAAATATTTGATAGAATTCTTGCGTAATCAAACACTATCGCATGTTCAGTATTTTTTAATTTTTTGAAATTAAACTTTTTCAATAACTGAACAAAAAAACTGAAAAAAAAGTTAAAGCTGTCTAGATCACTTCTTCCAAGCTTCTCTGGAAGACTAAAAATACCTTAGTAGAGTTTTTTATTTTGAGTGAAATTTAACGATTATGAGTGGTTTTTAATCATTACTATCATTTTATCGAGTTGGTTTTTACTTACTTGAGAAATATTACTTAATCAACAATTAAAGTGAGCTTAATTTTTTACATTCATATCAATCAAATTTTAATTTTTATCAAATTTTGAGAGAAATTATAAAATTAAAATCTGCTTTTTATTATCAAGTATATTAATTTAAGTTTCAGTAAAATGTAGACACGAGAGCTATAAAGAGTATAGTAGTGCTTGCCTTAAACTAACATTTCTTAGTAAATTAAAACAATGTTTTTTGAGTAAAATTTATTATTTGAGTGATTTTGTATTAGTATTCATTTTTTTTAGTTTGATCTTTATAAAAATATAATTTATCATTATTTTAAAATTGTAAATTAAATGTGCTAGATTTTAACTTAAGTTTAGTTTGAGTTTAATTAGGATATCATTTAAAGTGTAAAGCTGCAATACTTGTTGTAAAGTGGATAGTATTACAATTTAGATACAAATCAATGTTAGATAATTAGCAACCGATGATCGTATATATAATATATATTTATATATATATATATATATATATATATATATATATATATATATATATATACACATATATATATATATATATATATATATATATATATATATATATATATACATATATATAAACATATATATATATATATATATATATATATATATATATATATATATATATATATATATATATATATATAAATAAATACATATATATATACAAATAATAATAAATATAAATAAATACATATATATATACATATATATATATATATATATATATATATATATATATATATATATATATATATATATATATATAAATATATAAATTAATATATTTATACAATATATTTTAGAGAAGATTTTTTTATATTAAATTTTGAGTGAAATTTTTGAGTACAAAATTTAACAAGACTTTTTTAATAGTTCAACATATTTTATTAAAAACGATTTTTAGAAATAAAAAATTGACGACGCCGGCAATAAAGCGAGTGCATTTTAAAACGATCGTATTAAATTAAGCGTAGAAAGCACATTTACAATGCACAAATATTTAACGACATTAAATTAGAAACACAACAAGAACATTATAAATAACAGTTATATCATATGATGAATTTCAATTTTATTACCGAATCGCGCATGTAGTAAAAAATAAAAAATATTAATAGTTTTTCTAACTAAACACTTGGCCATTACATATACGTATACATATATATATTAAAAATTCTGCTTTTAATATTTTCAATAATATACACATTTTTTTTGTGTAATAATTTATGATTAATGTCGAACGTGATAAAAACTATAAACAAAACTATAAATTATAACCAGAAGTTCGTTTATAATATTAATATATATATGTATATATTGTATATAAGTATAAAAACACTCGACTTACCTAAAAAAATCACTCCTACAATATAATTTTGCTTCTCGACTAAAACATTTATCTGTTAACGGTTGTAAACATTCACAGCATCTAACACAAGAGGCATGCCAGCCTCTTTCTAATACATTTAATAAAAATTTATCTAATATTGGTTTATTGCAACCAGCACAGGGTTCACCAACCCCTACCGGTGGTTCGGCGCGACCTAAAACGAAACGAAAAAAAAAATATTAAAATTAAATTTAAATAATATAATTTTTCTTAAGGGAAACTTTTCTTAAATGGTTTATTGTTTATTTTTGTAATTTCACAAAAAAGTTTTTCTTTTGTAAAACAACCACAAAAAAACGGAGGAAAAATAGACCCTGCGGTACAAAATAAACACAACGAATTATAAAAAAGTAAAACAAAAAACTTAAAAGTATAATTCAACAAAAGATCCTTTTGTTTTAACATTCTTATATAACAATAACAACAACAAACTGCTCGCGTATACAAAAAAAATGGAAATGAAAATATTTAAACAGTGCGAAGAAAAGTCTTTGATAAATTTTTTTTTTTAATATTTCCGTTTAAACGTTTTTTCTTTTTTTTTTTTGTTGGTGTTATCTTTCAGAAACCATATACAAATAAACAAGTTTATTTTATTCAACAAAACTTAAAGTTGATGGGAAAACTCTTAAAGTTATACGTTACGTATATACATACATATATGTATAGCATGTTAGTGGTCTTGAAATTTAATTGCAGCATAACACTTACCCTTTTCACCCTATATGTCTGCATTCATATATATTCACATATCAAATTCCATATGTTTCATTTCCACTGTACATATTACATACACAATAAACCAAATTCCACTCAGATTAGTCTCAGTATGCTTTGAAAATGTTTTTTGTTTTGTTTTGTTTTGTTTCGACCATCGAACGAATAACATTTGGCAAACGAAAATATTTCGATTCGAATTTTTGTTGTTGTCAACATTTTTTTTATTTTTTTCTAAAGCAAATCAAATTGATTTTGAACCAAATTCTCGATTGTTTTGTGTCGATTCGACTTTAAAATTTTTTTTTGTTTTGGGTTTTGTTTCGTTAATTTGTTTTAAAACAAACACAAACAATTGAAAAACTAATGAAATTGTTATGTAACAACAACACACAAGACAACATACTATATAATATACGAGATACATAAATGAGTCCACAATATTACTAATGGGTGTGAATTAGCAGCATTAGACAATTTGAATGTAAAGTGTTGTCATGGTTAATTTTACACCATTAGATGACTAAATTTTTTTTTTTTTGTTTTTTTTTTTTGTTTGTTGGGCCCCGCTTCGATTGCTTGGGATTGAAAGGGAAATTGATTTGATTTTAAGATTTGTTGCGGTTATAACATTTTGTTGGGTGGATATTTTGTCCGGCAATTTTTTGTAACTTCTATATCTAATTGCAGTTTGCTAATTCTATTGTGCAAAATGCCAATAAACGTCGTATAGTTTCGGTTTCTTTAGCATATTACTATATCTATAGTTTAAGACAACGCACGAGAACAAAAGATTTAATGTCATTTCGTTAGCATTCATTAAAATGATATTTTTGGAACAATAAGATTTGTCTATAAAATTCCGTTGCTAGCAAAAAAAAATCGGCCTAATTGATGGGAATTTTAAGAAATCTTTGAATTTATTAGAGAAACAAGCGAAAACAGTTGGATTTTAATTTAAATTCAATTATAAGAAATGTCAAATCAAGTTGCATTGCAAAGAAAACGTTATATAGTTAATTTAGTGGTCATTGATTTTCAAGTAGTTTCTGAAAACTCGTACACAATTTAGCTATTTGTAAAAGTTGAGCAACCTTTAAAAAAGGTCATTACTCGTTTGATTTACATAAACCTGTGCGTACCAATGTTGTGTGAGCTGTTTTTAACTTATATAGTTGCGTGAGTTTTTTGAGCAACATCAATCATTCAAAATATAAAACCTTTTAAATAAATTTGATTTGATCGGTAATTGAAACATTTAGAGAGTTTAAAGTAAAATATAAAACTTGCAAAATAGATAATCAGAAGAAAAAAAATTGTATTTTTGAGCTACACTAAAATTTGAGCAACAAGAATTTGTTTATATGTTTTGTTTACCTCCATTATATTGAATAATACAACATTTAATTATAGCTTGATTACAAAAAAGTTTCAAAATAGTCGATCAAAATGAGCAACAAGGTTAAAACCTATCAAACTCAAAAATCATATTTTTAATTAAATAACGTGTTGTAATATACAATATACTAAACTTCAGAGTTGAAAACCGTTTATAGTTGATAAATAATCAAAATTAAGCTATTTTCAGTACTTAAAATAAATTGTAGGCAAGTCACTAAGTTTTATAAATTTATGAAAGTTTTTTATCGTTTATTAATTAAAGCTTATTTATTTATTAATTGCCAATGATTGATTAATTGCTTTGCTAATGGATACTGAGCAAATGAAAAAAAAAAGTTATGTATATTTAAACTAATTACAGTCATGTTATTGCTGTCAAATTTATTCCACAAAATATTGAAAATATATTGAAATATATTGGAAATATTGAAAATATCCAATATATACAAAATACTTGATGGTTAGTTCACTAGAAGTTATGCCTTAGATCGAACATTTTGAAAATACCGGAAATAATAGATGGTGGCCCCATTAAAACAATGCCCATTTTAAACAATTTAAGCTTATTTATTTATCAATTGCGAAATGTAATGATTATTGAGTAATATATTAAGTATATATTTATTTAAACAGTTTTGCAGTCACGCTAAAATTGTCAATATAATCAAACGAACCGAAAATTTTCAAAATCTAGAAAAAATGTGATTTGTAGCTCACTAAAATTTATTCCAAATATCAAACATTTTCAAAATACAGCAAAAATAGATGGTGACTTAAAACTGTCAAATTTATGTTAAAAATTGGATAATATTCTAAATTCAGAAAATGCATTATCCACTTAAACTATGAAATTAATGCTACAAATCGAAAATATTTAAAAAAAAAAAAAGTGATGGTGACCCCTTTAAAACAGTCAAATTTATGCCACAATCGAAAATATTTGAAATCCAAAATTACAAATAAAAGAAAAATTTCAAATAAAAGAAAATAACTGGTGGTGACGAACATTTTCAAAATTTAAAAAACAACATGGAAACTGTCAAATTATGTCACAAAACGAAATTTGTAAAATCTACAAAATGTGAGAAGAAAGCCTATTAAATAAAAGGAGGTTAAATCTGTGAAATTATTGTCACAAATCGAAAAATTAAAAAAAAAAAATCGTAATCGTTACCCCATTAAAACAGCCACAAAACGAAAATTTTTAAAATTCCGCAGAAATATTACGGAAAATCCACTTAAACTGTCTTACACAAAAAAAAATGAAAACTGTCAAATAACGGCAAAAAATGAAGATAATAAGACATAGTTATCCTATTAAAACTCAAATATAAGTCACATCGAAAATATTTAAAATACACAGAGAAGGTTAAATCGCTAAAACTAATATCATAAATCGAAAAATTTAAAAATCGGAAAACACAATATCGGGAAATGTTGGTTACCTTCTCAAAACTACCACCAATCAAATACTTAATGGAGGCCACATAAACTGTCTTATATTTATGGCGCTTATCGAAAATTTTCAAAGTTTACAAAATAACATGGCCGCAAATCGAAACAAAACTGTCAAATAATGGCCGCAAATCGAACAATGCCAAACAGAAAATACGTGATGGTGACCCATTAAAACTGACAAACTTATACCACAAATAGTAATTTGTTAAAATTTAGGAAAAGCATTAGCATTTGTTCCTTAAACCGAAGGGTTATTTAATCAGCATAACCTTAAAAATTGAACCTTTCATAAAAATTGAACCCTAAAACCCTTAATAACTGTCACTTATTCTAATATTTGTCACTATTTTGAGCAAAACTTGATTTTTTATTGCTGAGCAATTATAATCAATATTTTCAAGCTGATTTGAATAATTTTTATTGATTAAATATTACTTAATTGTTACATTTTGCGTTCAGTGATTAAATTATTAAATTAAAATAGGAATTGCAATGATTAAATCGCCGAAACTACTGTCACAAATCGCAAAATACAGAAAATACGTGATGGTGACCCATTAAAACTGTCAAATTTTTACCTCAAATCGAAATTTTTTGAGATTATTACTACATTACAATGGAATTTGATTGGAATACCCCTTAAAAAATTGAATAACTGACGGTTATTTTGAGTAAAATTTGTTTTTTTAAATATTGAGCAATTTTACCATTTTGAGCAAAATGTGTTTCTTTCAATATTGAGCGATTTTAATCAGTAGTTGCAAGCTAATTTGAATGATTTTTATTGATTTAATACTACTGACATCTTGCGCTCAGTTCATAAATTAAAATTGGAATGTTGCTCAAAATGTTATAAGATTGGCAATATAATTATTTTTGGTGCTTTATTATACAAATTACTATGGAAAACTATATTTATAGCAACTGGATTAAATACAATATTTAAAAGTGACGATCATAAAATTGGATGGAACAATTGAGTAACTTAACCTATCAAAATTACTAATCTATTAAAGAATATATAATTAGGTACTCATATAAGGTTAACTCAGGTTCTCACACTTTATGTCCAACCGCACAACAGCATACCTTTCACATATATATATAATTTTACAAACAACTTCATTTATAAAATCTATAGGTTATGACTTCCGTTGTCTTATTTATATGTTAAAAATAAGCGATACATAAATTTGCCATGGGTTGGGTAAAATAATTGCATTATTACTGTCTGTATATTTTGTGCGCGCACTTATCTCCGCGCGTATCGATCGAAAATTACATTTTTAACATTTTCGGTTATGCAAAAAAAAAACACAACATAAAAATCAATTTTACATGATTATGCTATTTGCAAATACATAAATTAATTTTATTAAAATTATTATAATTCAAAACATAATTATGTTGTAAAATTATTTTCGCGTTATGAAAATTATGTAATGTGCGCGAAGGTTGCGAATGTGAAAGAGTATCTCCGCGTATATATGAATTCAGTTAAGGTTTTACTGTATCAAATAGTGTATAATTTATTGTGTCAGCAATCAATCGATTACCTGTCTTAAATATACTTAAGACGAGAAGAAAAAAAACATAAAACTAATTCACTGAAGAAGCTGTTCCCAAAGTCATGAATTCCATTCCAAAAAATTAATGAATATAATTTCACTTTGAATTTTCTTTTCATGGTCTTATATGTATGTTCGAGTTCGTGATTTATTTATAATGAATGTCACGATTAGACTTTGTACCACCAACTTTATATTTTACACAAAGATCATCATCATCATCTTGTCATGATGTTGGAAATATTCGCCTTTATATTAAAAAAAAAATATTTGCCTCGTTCGTCGCGTATGTATCTATTTTCAAGTGGAACAATTGAAAAATTATTTATGGTTAGACGATACGTTGAGTATTTATCCGACTCGTATACATGTTATTTATAAATTTACCCCTTTGGGCCACAAAACCAAAAAAAAATTTCGAATTTTTACGGCTCATTCAATATTCATCAATCAATATTTATTTTACATGTACCATGTACGTATAAATACGAAATTTAAGTTTCTTCCAGCTATATGCTCCTATATATGTAGGTACGTTCATACACAAAATAATATATTCGATTGGTCTAGAAAAGAAGAAGATTCGGTGATTGATGATAAAAAAAAATGTTGACGTAAATTTATTACAGACAATTTTTTTGTATAATGTGTACTGTATATTCCTTAGTAGGCACTCCTCCAGCTTTTTTTTTCTTATTTTTGCTAAACCACATTACAAAACCGAGTCACGTTACATGAAAAGTATACAACAAAAAAAAATTGCGCAAAAGAAGGACATTTTCTTGTCTTATTTTATTCATTTAGACAATTTTAGACAAAAAAAAGGATGTTGAAATAGATTTAGCGCAGAGATTTATACAAAAAAGAAATGCTTAAAACGTGTTTGTGTCTGTGTGTGTGTGTGTACAATGTGTATGTGACTTTTGAACTTTTGGGAGGATTATGGAATGATTTTTTTTGTTATTCGTTTAGCTTATAAAATATCTACATAAGAAAAACTAAAATATAAAAATTGAATTATTTTCACTTTATGGATATAATACGAGATGGAAAATAAAAGAAAATCAATTTTTAAGGAAATTTAAATAAAGAGATTTAAATCGGATTTAAAATGGAAAATGCAAAATTTCTTGTATTTTAGCACGAATGAATGCGCTATAGTGTTTTGTTTTATTTGTGCAGTTTTTTACATGCTTTCCTATTTTTTATTGGATAAAGTATGAATTCACTAAAAATGCTTAAATACAAAGATTACCCAAAAGTAAAAGATTTCTTTTACTACATAACAGGATTTTAGGTTATTATATTAAACATTTCACTTTTGAAAAAGAAAAGAAAAATTTCACTCACTAAGCGAAAATGGTATTTAAAATCAGAATGTTTCACTCAAAATTGTACTCATATTATTCAAGTAATGAATTCAGTCAATATAGGTTTAAATCAAATTTTTTAATCCTCAAGTAAAATTTCAGCTCTTAAGTAGAAATGTATTTTAAGACAAATTCCACTCAAAGAAATAAGCTTCAGTATTGACTTCACCTACATATTTCACTCAAACTGGACCTTTTTCTTATTTTTTTTTATAACTATTTAATATTTAAATAACTTTCCAATAGTAATCAATATGATGGTTCTAAGATAAATTTTCACTCATTTGGAAATTTATTTTTACTTTTATTATCGAACTTTTTGAATAAACCTGGGGTCAAAATATCAAAAAAAGGCCGATTGATTTTAAGAACCAGTTAGCAATATTGCTCAATAGTTTAAAAAATTTGTTGTTTTTTCATTTAAATCACAAACAATTTTTAACCCAAACTTTTTTCTAACCCACTACATAGCTCAATTATATCAACTATACTCACTATATGAAACAAGCATGAAAGCTACATTTATTTCCAGGAGAAATAATCAAAAAATAACCGACTACACTAAATTAAATTTACACTAAAATTATTATAAATTTAGAAAATTGTGTAAATTTATTTTAAATATTGAGCTACTCTTTTAACAGTTTTTATGTTTAGTGCACAGATTGACAAATTAACGGTTATAATACAGTAAAAATTAAATACTGTAAAGCTCAAATATTGAGCTACTGATCGATTTAGATCAGTTTTAATATTTATTTTACATTGTTTATATTACGCCAATATTATGTACTAAATTATGAGAAATACATTATTAAACATATTAACAAGAATGCAGCTTTCAAAATTGAGCAATTTTATATTTTAAGAAATCTTGATTTATTAAAATAAAAAATATTTCTTGGATATGAGGTGGCATGCTACATGGAAAAATTTGAGCAATTCCAAATTCTTTTATTTTGGTATACCTTTAGATGTAAAGAAATCAAAGCAACTTTTATTAACAAACATGATCTTGGTACAAAAAAATGTTTTGAGCAAAAATAAAATGGTTTTTTTAAACATACAAATTTTGCTATCACTTACTTTTAATAGGTTAAGAGTATTAAGCTACTAATAGTTATACACTTTACAATACAGGTTTTTTAAATTTTTAGCAACAAGAATTTTTAAGAGTAAGTTTTGTAATATTGAGCTATAAAATATTAAGCTACAATACGTCATTTTCAAATTTTAAAAAGATTTATTTTTATGTTTTAAGACTTAGGATACAAGTTCTAAACTTCAGAATGTCATTAGCCTTTTTACAAATGTGTCGATGTAATTTACTTAAATATTCGAAAATTACGTTTTTACAACACTAAGTAGCTCAGTTAATTTTTTTCTAACATCTTTGAAAATTTTTAAGAAGTTTCTTTAAATTATTATCAGGATATTTAATCTAAATACTCCACTTATTTGCTAAAATAACGACGAGAACCTTGATTAGGCAAAATCTATAGCTTAACTCCTTATTTTATTTTATGATAAATTTTTAGTTGGCTTAGTCGCACAGTAAGCAAAAGTCGCACATTAAGCATTAAATTCTGTAGGGAATCTTCTAAAGGAAATAATTAATCTATTAATTTTCTATAAGGATTCAAATAACCTATTATCTACACCACAACTCAATGGAATGCAACCATTTCAAAGATAAATATACAAGCTGGTGTTAGCAAATGGCACAAAAAGAAGAGCTTATACAATATTTAGAGAAAACAGATGACTTAATTCTGGCTACTTTTTACTTAGGTCTAAGATATCAGGTTACTATTGACCACCGAAATGACGTACTTAACTAAAGCTCATTTATGCAAAATGTTTGCATAGCTAAATTAATCGGTATGGAAGCCGTTGTAGTCATTTAATGGTGCCCAACGTCTTCAGGAAGCCAAAAATAATTTTGAATACTATAGCAGTAAAATTATGATACAAATGTGATTTTATATTAAAAATTTCACTAGCCTTAAATAAACAGGTTTGAGTTGTTATTATCATAGTACCTAATTTCAAATGTTTGACATCTATCTGATTAACTGTTTGATATTTTAATTATTTGAAATATTGAGCTACTCTTTTAAAACTATTTATGTTTACTGCTCTTTGTGACAAATTAAAAATTAAAAATAAGTTAAAATGAGTCTAAATACTTTTTTTCTTCAAAACCAATTTTGAGCTACACGTTTCTGAATCGTTTGATATTTCATACTTGTTAGTTTATATTACAACTCAAGTATGCATTAAATTATGATCAGTTCATTTTTAAACCAATTGAAGCTAAGCTAGATAAACATAAGTAATAAGTAAAAAAAATTGAGCAACTTTAAGAATTCTCAATTTATACTCGTAAAAATATTACTTTATTTATTGATCAGCGTATCATTGATAACAAATTTAAACAACGTTCGCTACAGTTTTACTATGAATCAAAGCTAAATACTTATTAAGCATCAATAAATTGATGCAAAAAATCCTTTTAAGCTATATCGAAAATCTGCGTTAAACAAAGCTGGTTCTTAAATCTAAGCATTAGATATTATGTAATAAGTTAATTTTGAGCAACAAATTTTATTCAAGAATATGATACTTTATTTGAATCCTGAATTAATTTAAAAAAACATTTAAAACAGTGAATTTTTCATCATTGAGCTACTTTGTGTTTGAGCTCAAAATGCCAGACTCGAATTTTTAATTTTTTTTTTTAATAATTAGGGTTATAAAATCTATAATAAATCTGACCAAAAAAGTCACAACATTACAGTTTAGGTTCAATAGTGACAAAAATATTGGTTATACTATATTGTGTTATCAGAACTAACACAATTTACCTATTTAACAGCGCTTTCAATCGATTATCCTCTCCACTAAAATGTAACCTTATTTAAAATGTCATTATTTATAGAAAAATTAAAAATTAAAAACTACAACTAAATAAAATACCCGAGTTCATTTGAGGATTATAATAAACCCATGTAAAGCTTCCTGACAAAAAAATCCTATTTAACAGCATTTTCAAATAATCATCCACTCCTCAAAAATTTGTTTTCATTTAAATGTCAGGTTTGAAAGAAGACCATAATATGGACTTTCCTGACCAACACAAATATAAATTTATTGCTCTGCATTTCAGTAGCAGCTCGTATACCCATGGACTGCTTTATTTGCAAGATTACATTTTAAGTTTAACAATAACCAAATTCGGTCAGTAAACTGTACCATATTATGTATTTAATAAAAAATAAAAGTTTACCCATTTAACAGAGTTTTAAAACGATTATCCCCTCCACACAAATTAGTATTTATTTAAAATGTCATAATTTATGGAAAAATAAAACTAAATTAAATAACCGAATAAGTGTTAATATACAACAAATATATTATTATTACAATGATACACACACACACACACCAAAATGAAAAATATCTTAAGAATACGAATCAGATAATAATATACGAAGAAAACGATCAAAAGATCATTAGTTCTAGTTTGTCAACAAGTAATTAATTAATCTGTCTTGAGATTTTTTTTTTTTTTTTTTTTTGATAAAGTATTGTGTATAGTGTGTAAAAAAAATAAAACGTAAGTTGGGTAATATACACAGACAATAAAAGAAGGAGGAGGTGATTACTTCTGAAACACGCGGAGGAGAGGGTTACCACAATTGCTGAATTTGTATTTATATCTTCTTTTTTTTTTTGAGAAATTTATTATTATTATATTTTTTTTATGTTTAAGTTGGTATACAACATATGATTGATGATGTATAATAAAATATATATATCGTACGTTTGGATGCGGGGTTTTATGGACGAATTGATGGATGAATAATCATATATGTGTGTGTGTTTGTGCAGATACAAAAAGTACAATAGCAATAATATAGACAGGTGGGTGTTTTATACTTGTATGACCTTTAAATAAGAAATATGTGCGGCCTGGAAATAATCGTAACCGTTATATCGCGTATATAGTGAAACTATACAAACTTTTTTTTCTTCTTCTACGTGTTCATGATTAATGTACCCATGGCATAGTGGTAGAAAGTTTTGCAATTTGTACATAATTTACCACTATATATTAAACCGACTAATAACCAGTAGTAGTATACAATCATATAATAAAATATGTTGATCGTATCTATTCACTTTTTTGGATATGAGTGTTATGTAATTTGTCGAGTGTATACAAAATATAGTCCCGCCGATTTACATGAACCCATCAATTTTTTTTTCGTTATATAATTAATTACATCGATCCGACAAATATAATATTTTTGGTTTGGGTCTACTCTACTCAATCGACTCAACATGTGAAGTGTTCATATTTTTTTTTTTTTTTTTTATTTGAAATATAATAATTTTTCATTTTGATTGTTTTGGTTTTTGTAGACATGAAAAATTGACTTCAAATTTTAGTTGTTGTTTTTGTTCTGTTCCATCAAATACACAAAAGTATGTTCGTACAATAAAAATAAAAAATATTGTTTGAAGTCGAATTAATCTCAAAGACGAACAAAATCCCAAAATCATTAACCAAAAACATAATGGAGCTTTTGTAGTTGAGTTTTTTTTTTTTGCAATCGAATACAAAAAAACTATGCGTGTAGACGAAAAATAGTTTTGGTGTATAGAGAGAAGTTGTTAACGATTAATCAGATCATCAATTTTGTTCAAATGGCGATTATCGGGTTTTTTTTTATTTAAGCCGATTGTTTTGATTAAAATAATTTTTTTTATTGATTTATAATATCGTGCGATGCTCTGTAGCTATTTAGCTGGTGAAGGTGTTACTAATGATCGGATAATTGATGTGCTGCGCGTAAACTTGATGATGATGATGAGAAACGGACGATAAATTGTTTGATTGGTTGTTTTAAACATAATGTATATGCGGTGTTGTTGTGTATTTTTAAAAATGCTGGTCTATATACGTTTTTAATATATTTATCGATATGGTAATTGAAGTAAACATTATATTGTTAGACTACTGGTAATTCCGATTTATATTTATATAAAAAAAATTGAGAAACTGTAAATCGATGCTGCGGCTGTGGAATCAATTTATATAATTATCGAATATTATGCTTTTACAAATCAAAATCAGAAATTAAACGTTATAAGTATATGAAAGTATGAAAAATGATGGGAAAGACCGCAAGTTATCGATTTGACGAAGTGAACAATAAAGTTATGGTATTCGCATGGGAAAGCTTAGGAACAACTCAAATTTGCGTGGAGTTGTGGTGGAGCTTTAAAACTTGGATCAGCTAGACATTAATAGAGTTATTTACCATTTTTTTTTTAGATTAACACATTGCCTAGGGATAATTCTCTTAATGGCTTACGCCACGGCAACATGGTGGGCTAAAACCCTTTATAAAAATTAATTTAAAGGCTGAATGAATGTAATTTACAATAAACATTACATTATCACGTGTGTAGCCGGTTTCAATTTATTTTCTCAGATTTCTGTAATGCATTATGATTTTGATTTTAAGGTGAATAACGCTCACGAAAATACAACGACCGACACATTTAAACCAATTTTATCAATGCATTATGGTCAGGGAAAACTACATAAAACCCTGACCGAGAAAATATTATAAGTAAATTTAAACCAGTATTTAATCTTCTCGGGTTGCTTGTTTCTTTAAATAGGCGTGTAGGTTCTTCTTGAACACCTGTAAATTAAATATTGTAGGAAAAACCGACGAATCTACATTCGACGTGCTACATCTATTTATATCTAAGGCGATATGTTGCTTTGAACCAAAACGAGTGGCAGCCCTGCTGGCAAACGCCGCTGGTATTAGAGATTTAGTTTCGAAAGAACAATGACCAAAATAATATTTGTAATAAAGCGATAAAGCACCTACTTTGCGTCTGTGCTCTAATGAGTAAATTGATAAAGCAATATTTTTATCGTTAATCATGTGAATAACTTTATTTTGAATTCTATCAAGACCCTTGAGATTTGATTTTGGAGCACCACCTCAGACAAATGAAATGAATTCCATAATGGGCCTAACATAAGCCTTGTATAATTTAAGAACTAGATTTTTTTGTAATAGAATATATATGTTCTTTCCAAGAAAGATCACTCGAAATGTCTAAGCCCAACATTCTAAGATAGGAGGACCTATTAATTTGAATGCCGTTTATTATGGGTGGAGCATAATTTTGAATTTTTTTTTTGTGAAAAAAAACACGCTTGGAATTTTTGTGGATTAAACTCTACCCTATTAAATTTGCCCCATTCAATGTCCTTGTCAATGCAAGTAAGAAGTGAATTATTCATAATTTGACGAGTGCAAGATAAATGAGAATTACAGTCCTTTTGGCTATTAAACTCAATAGAAGCAGACCCTGTAGTATCATCAGCAAAAGAGGGGATATCACATGATGCCAATTAGAAAATATCATTGATATAGATCAAAAATAAGATAGGCGACAAAGATGGACCTTGCGGTACACCAGCATTGATTTCATACGAGTCGGACGAAATGCCGTCTAATACTACCTTGATCGATCGTCCCATTAAATAACTCCCTATCCATTGAATTAGAGAACTATCAAGATTCAGAGACCGAATTTTAATGATCAGACATTGATGCCATACTCCATCAAATGCTTTTGAAATGTCTAGAGATACGACACTTGACTCACCATATTTTTCAATACTTTTTCCCCACAAATGAGTTAAATAAGCATTAAGATCACCTGACGAGCGATTTTTACGAAACCCATATTGAAAATTTGATAAAAGCGCATGCCTTTCGAGATAGCTCATTATGTGAAAATTTACTATAGATTCCATTACAGGTCGACAACAAAGTAATTGGGCGGTAATTGGAAGGAAAAGTTTTGTCACCTTTCTTAGGAACCGGTTGAATATTTGATGTTTTCCAATAGAGGGTAAAATGCCAGAGTTTACTGATAATTTAAACAGCTTGACAAGAGGTTTAGCTAGGGAAAATCGATTAGACCCAGTTGCTTTGTATGGACTCAGATTTCTAAGAACTTTAGAAACAACTCGAGAACGAAAATAAATGTTGGGCATACATAGATGAAGAAACAGTAGTACATGTTGGTGGGGATTGGTTAGGAAGAAGAGGGAGAGTCGATGCGGAAGCAAAGTGTGACGCTAATAAATTAACTTTTTGAATGGTGGTTTTATAATATTTATTATTATAAACCAATAACGGGACAGAAGATGTCTTACCGCTAAAATTCCTTTTTACCAAGCTTGCAAAAGACCAAAAAGTTCAGTTGTTTGATTTAGAATCTAATACATTTCGTATTTGATGACGAATTTTGAGGTCATGGTTTAATTTAGACCTGATTATGATAGAATTTGATTTATTACGGGCTATGCTAAATTTAATGAGATTTTCATTAGAAGGATTACTGAGATAATTTAAATGAGCACATTTTTTCTTGGAGATAGCAGACTTACAATTTGCATTAAACCATTGTGTTTTGTGGGCCCGATTCCTTTTATAAGAGCTAGGAATGAATAACTTTATTCCTTTTAAAATCACCGAAGTTATATGCTTAGATGCTATATCAGCATTATTACTTTTAAAACACACAGATCAATCAAAAGAAGAGAAAAATAGATTGAGACTTCGCCAATCAGCATCATTGAAATTCCAGTTTAGTCTAGGTGTACATGTAATGAGCTCCGAAGTAGGTGGGGCAATCGGAAATTTCGCTGAGACCAATGCATGATCAGAAAGACCTAGAGGAGCATTAACATCAATAGAATATTTGTAAGGCTTGCTAGTCAAAAATAAATCCAACAAATGAGATGAATGACCTAATATGTCAGGGGACCGAGTTAGTTTGTCTACAAGTTATATAAGACTATTCATCCCCGCAAACAATTCAACATATTCACCTGTTTGATCTCTAGGTTGAGAAAATCCTAACCAAGTATCATTATGAATAATAAAATCTCCCAAGACAACCACTTCAGACATTGGAGAGATCTGGTAAATCATATCAATTGAATTTGAAATTATATCAAACTCGTGACATGTCTCTGTATGTGGTAGATTTGGACTACTTGATCACAATTGCAATAGATAATTAATTGTATTATTCATTGAAATATTCGTAGAAACTAAAATCTTTTACAAAGGTAATGTCAATATTGTACTTCCTCTCATTGTAAAGGTTATATAGTGACCAAGTTCCAAGTGGTAATTCCATTAATTCTCATTAATTGGTGGTCCAAAAGAACTTAAAAGTTCATTACTTCAAGATTACAATTTAAAATAATTGTCTGAACTCCATAAATAAAAGGTTTTCCCATGAAAAGGGTTAAACATTTTAATGACCTTCCAAATGAATTATTCCACAGTTAAAACAAAGACCTTCCAAATGAATTATTCCACAGTTAAAACAAAGAATTAATTTGACGTAGTTTAATTTCAGATTTTGGCCAAAATAATGGCTCTAGTAACTATTGATTAGCTTTCTTGTTGATAATAATAAAAACATCCGAAAGAATGCTCGTCTATATAAGACGATTATCGGAAAAGAAATGAGAAAGCTATATTCAGAAGAATTTATTGATAAAAAAGTCTTTGTAATACCAGTCAACGGCTTTAAAAAGAGTACCAATGCGATCACCGGTACCACAGTACCTGCTAACAAAACAAAGCACATTTGGAAGCAAAAAGAGGAATTCACACTATAATATAATGTCAAAAGAAACACTCAGGCCGAAGATTCACTTTACAGAATAGTTCCACATAGCAGTACTCTCATATCCATTATAAAGAGATTAAGTACGATATTTGTGAATTTGTGCTCTATGTCTATTTAATTTAGGTAAATATGTCCTACTGGATCGGGTTTACCAGATAAGAGAAAAAAGAAGTAAAACGCAAAATGAAACAACCGCAAATTTTTAGTTTATAATTTATTTAGGTAAAAAATTTTGACCAAAAATTCAAAATGGGCATGACCAAAAACATATGGAAACATTAAAACCCCATTTTTTGCAAAAAATGATCTATGGGAAACGATTTATTATATCTAATTAACTATAAAATATTTTAATTACATCTACTGCGTAATTCTGGGGATCATAGAAGGATAGTTGTGGGTAAACCATGTTATAAGTTGTAGAATCAAATGAAGACGAGAAAGCCTATTGGAAAAGCCTTTGGAAGCGCAAAGAAATATTCGGCACAGCAATTGCAATTGCAATTACAGGTAAACATGTTATTATCTGCAATATGGCAAAAACAGTCTCACTACAAGTATCGTTTGCAGAACATTAAAGGCTAGCATATCAAAAAAATATGATATATCCCATTTATCCGATCGAATTGAAATAGTTGAATTGCACTGGAAAACACACCTCGAAATTTTTCAATTTCGCATTATCATAGGAAAGCCCTTAAATATATGGCAGAAATTATCAATCGTATAGCGTTTTCCAAGCTAAAACTACGGAAAGAAAAAAGCTATATTCCAGACAGAAGCCGAGTAATTAAGTCATATCTAGAAAAGATCTCAGCTCTTAAATAATGGCCAAGTCATAAAAACTTACGTTAAATTCCAAAACTTATGAGGCTTATGACTTTGAGATCGAGCATCATAATTTCCTATAAGTCATCGAATTTATGATTTTTTATCAAGGGAACCGAAAATAATCATTGCAGACCAGACATGTAAAGAAAAAATGATCACCGATATCCGGCTCATGTAAATGGTATATCAGAGAAACAAATGTTTGAAAAAATAATCAGAGGGGAACAAACAGATGATGATGGTACATATAATATATATATATATATATATATATATATATATATATATATATATATATATATATATATATATATATATATATATACATAATATATTATATTATATATTATATATTATATATATAATATATTATATATATATATATATATATATATATATATATATATAAATATATATATATATATATATATATATATATATATATATATATATATATATATATATATATATATATATATATATATATATAATATATATATAATATATATATATATATATATATATATATATATATATATATATATATATATATATATATATATATAAATATATATATTTATTTATATATATAATCTGTTATAAGACAAGCATACAATACAGTGTCAAACAGTGACAGTGTCAATTAAAAGAGAGTCGTTAAACGAGTAAGGAAAGCACCCACAGTAAACTAAAGTAATCGTTGGGGTGCCCAAAAACATAGAAAAAATGCAGCAAAAGTTCCAGTGTTCAGGATATAGACAGCCGTAGTGATAATGTGACTATTGTGGTTACAACACCACCTTCATTAAAATTATCTGGTATTAAAATAATATATTTAATGATGTATTTCAATTATTTCCAGTTTCCCCTCGACTTGGAAAAATTTAAATATTTAACCAGTTTCAAAAAAAGGCACTATTTCTCAATTCAAGTAATGGAATATCTGGGGTACATTTTCGATAATAAACTATCTGCAAAGCATGCACATTTGAATGACTTTAAATATGAGTTTAATGGTTTTTAAGATGATGATTCTGCTTAATTAATTCATATTAAAACCATATTTGAAGGTACATAATGTTTAATTCTACATTTGACATAAATAAACTTTTACTTGCCAAGTTGGTTCATAAGAATCACTTGTCAGAAGTTACAAGTATTTAAAGTTTTATGTTCTACTACATGGCAAAAATAATAAAATTAATAACTTAATAACTGTTTTAAAAATTCATTTGGTAATTAAAATGTATTACCAGATTAACACTAGACGTAAGATGATTTTCTACGGAGAGAAAAGAAGGACTTAGTAGCCCTACTAGTATAATCCATATAATTAGACGTAATGTAACTTACAATCGATAATTTTTTCAAACCTCACGAATGCGTTTCGCAAAGACGATTACTTCAATTAATTGTTGATCCCAATATTGTCGCAATATCGTTGAAGATTTTCTTTTAAAGTCCATCAGGGTTATCTTCAACCGATCAAACGTTAACACACGGGTAGATTCATTTGACGTAAAAGCTACAGCATATAATTTCTAGTTGAATGGTTTCAGTTAACTTTGGAGTACCTTCCGCTTTGAATCGTTGGCATATTTCGCCTGTTTAAAATCCATATAACGAAATAGATCCAATGTAAGTTTAATTTCTTCATTATATTTTTCTTGAAGTGTTTTCGCTAGCTTATTCCAAATAGTTTTAAATACAGTTTCATTGTAGTTTTCGCCATTATACTTATGTATATTACATGCATAAATATGAAATTTTCTTATTTCGTTCCATGTTCTAAGTAACACTATTGAGTATTTAAACTCTTCAATTTTTTTTATATGTACTCTTTCTCGATGTTTGATTATCACTATTACTCATCTATGTATCAAACAGTAAGAAATACTGATTTACAAATATTTTATAAGTTGACAGATAGCAGCTATGAAACAATTTTGTTTGTAATGTTCGTGTTGCTTTGATTAAAACGAATATTTTTATATTAATAAAAATCGAAAAAAATTAAAAATAGTAGGCTATGATATGGCATATCAACGTCTGTACCACTGCTATAATAAACGACAGTATTGTATTATCTCTTACAGTAACATTAAAAAAAAAACAAATAATTGCATAGATTTACCGGGCGTTTTTTTTTAATTGAAACTTTCAAATATCTCGGAAAATAAGCACTCTACGAAAAAAATGCATAAGATCAAATTTTAATCATTCCGAGGGAAAAATACATTAGGGCTACAATTAGTACTTCCCTTTCTCTCTTTATAGGTGGGGCAGAGGTAACTTTGAAATGAAAATAAGAACCCCTTATTTTTTATTGCAGATTCAGATTTCCCGGCTAAAAAGTAAGGAGGATAGTTAATTTAAACTAAAATCGACTAACCGGAAGTGGCTGCTTCCATACTCCCCATACTCCGAGTTTTGTAAATATTTCAAAAAGTACAGCACTCATGAGAAAACTCATGAGAAAGCCGATTTCCGCCAAAGCTAACTTTCCTACGTTATTTTTAGTCGGAAAATCCGAATCTGCAATTAAAAATAGGGGTTCCTATTTTAATTTCTAAGTTACCACCCGCCCTACCTACAGGGTGGGGAGGGAGTACTAATTTTAGCACTAATGTATATCCTCCTCGGAATGATTAAATTTTGACCTTGGACATTTTTTCGTAGAGTGCTTAATTTCCGAAATATTTGAAAGTTTCAGCTTTAAAAAACACCCGGTATTTAGGTAATTTTTAGGTATCAAGTATATCCTCGAAAAAATATATTACTAATTTGTAATTGGTCACACAAATGTGAAAATACTTAAGTTACACAAATTTTATCGGTATGACATCAGTACAGGAAATATACGGCGTTGATTTCCATAATCGAATAACCTTATGTAGATAGATAGGTTGTAGGGTTTCGCGTTGGTACTTCGTACACGACTATGGCAGCGATGGTGGTGTAGTTGCCCAATTAGCATTATCAAAAAAAAAATAAATAAAAAAATAAAAAAAAAATAACGATTGTTATCGATTGTTATCGATTGTTATTGTTGTTCATTACATGTACTATCAAAAAAGTTAATTTTATTTTAATTGTTCTCTGGAAGCTGTGCCAAGAAGTTATACATCATATCCATATACTAATAATTAAAAGTACCAGTGAATAGTAAAAAAAAAAAAAAAAAAATAAAATAAATTAAATTAAAATAAAAATCGTATAGTAAAACGTAAAAATATATATATATGTACATATATACGTATAGATTTTACATATAGATATATATAAAAGTATATATAAAATTATTATAGTAAAGACCTAATCGTCACCAAACAAAGGAAAAAATAATAAAAATAAATATATATACATATATTTTAGAATTCAAAATGGTGAGTGAAAATATTAGTATTATGCTTCTTTAGTGAGTGAAAGTTTTTTTATTACATAGGCCAGGTCGGAGTAGGCCATTATTGTTCATAAAAAAAAAAAAAAAAAAAAAAAAATTATAAAATAAAGGAAACTACTGCATTACTACTACCCTCTTCATCATCAGAACATCAAATTATATATTATATTATATATTTATATACTGGAACAAAATAGTGAATAATTGGGATAACTATTGCAGTGCCACTGGTTATATTGGATATTTTATTAGAGTTATATTTGATTGGATTAAGCATTTTTATTTGATTTTTATAATTTGTTTTTAAAAGTTTTAGTAACTTAAATGTTTTTGTTTTTATTAATAAGTTTTTTTTTATTAATGAATTGATAATTTTTTTTTAACTGTGTAAACGAATTGTTTTTTTTTTGTGTGTTTTTTTTATATATATAAAAAACACATATTAATTAATTTTTTTTTTAAGCGATATACCTACGTCGTTGTTGGAGACTGCAGGGCCCTACATTCTACCAAAAAAAAACGCAAGTATAAAGTTATTTTTTTTATTTATTTTTTGAGAACATAATTTTTTTTTTAATAGCTAGTTCATGCATAGTTAAAAATGAATAAAATTTGAATTGTAAATAAAGGAAATATTATAGCAATGGAAGTATAAGTTTTTTTTAATTAAGGGAGTGTTGGTTAGTGTGGGTGTGTGAGATGAAGTTTGTGGAATTATTCATTACTTTTATTTTTTTTTGTGGTACAATAATCGTTGGTTGAATTTATTAAATTAGTCCGATCAAAAACTAGCTGAACTCTCCAACAGGCGAGCCAATCCCGAATAAAAAATATGTACCACGTGATCGGAGGAGAAAAAAATTCACCACATGGCGCCGAAACAGGGACCCGAAGGTCATTAAATAATATGATCGGAAGGTAATTTTTTTTTGTGAATAATTATTAAGGTGGTCCTAAAAAGACATCCAAGGAGCTTCACTCCTCATCTACAGATAGTCATAAAGTCCGCTTAATATTTTTTTTAGCGGATGACTACTCTTCTTATAATTCAAACTTTCAACTTTAAATCAATCTGTAACGAGTGCATATCTTAAAATATTTTTTTTTTTGTATTTCTGTGAATTTATAATTTTGAACTTTCAGTGATTCTGGAGCTCTTGTAAATTTTTAGATTTACGCGATAAGTGTTTTAATTGATA
The DNA here is from genome assembly GCA_963556175.1 of Tipula confusa. NCBI lineage: Eukaryota > Metazoa > Arthropoda > Insecta > Diptera > Tipulidae > Tipula > Tipula confusa. The sequence continues at coordinate 79,167,911 of OY744476.1, read as the reverse complement.
ACTGTACCGTTACATTTAATTAATTTTTGTTTCTGAACATTTTATAAATGTCCCACTTATTGTTATTTTTTCGTTGTATATGCGGCCTTGTGCCTTATGATTATTTACTTTGTGATCATGAAATTTTGATTTTAACGGTGATTCCGTTTTTCTTTTATGATCGCAAGTATTTTCTATGAGATTAAATATAAATAAGTGGAAAAAAAAAAAAAAAAAAAAAAAAGAATATATATATATATATATATATATATTTATGTATGCATACATATGTATATGTGTATATAACAAAAGTTATGATTTGTTTGGTTGTCACTAACATTGGTTTTGATTTTAATCGTGACTCGGTTTTTCCTAATGTAACTGTGATAGCTAACAAAGCAAATATTTTTTTGATAACATTTAGAGTAATCAAATTTAGAGACAACAAATTTCAAAATTCAACATATATTTTTGCAGTTTACATCACACACACACACACACACACATATTTATCGAACACACTCCCTTATTACTTTATTATAGTTATAAAGCCATATAAACAAATTATACATATTATTATTATTATAAATATTAAGATTTAATCAAGTAATTAATTCAGATAAGAATTCGATACTATCTACAAAGTATTTACATATTTAAGTTTTTATTTAATTTTTTTTTGATATCACTCATAATTGAAGTAATACATATTACTAATAATTTAATTTTTTTAATTGCGTATATATACTATTGTTGAATTAATAAATTTTTTTTAGTGGCATCTATATATATTTAGTATTATAAAGATGGCCCAATTGAATATATTTGATGTTCTTAATGATGAAGAATTAGATGTTGAATTTAGAGTACGTGACATAGATCCAACTATTCCAAATTCTAAAATAACTCTGCTTGATCAAATAGTTGGAGAAAAAAATGGCACTTTTCCAAAACCAAAACAGACCCATATACCTATTGCACCTGAGTTAGAGCTTAGAAATTGTCAAGAGGTAGCCAGTTCAATAGGATATGAATGTAATAGGCTGTCTGTAAAGTCTCCACCAGAAATATTACATAAACTTTTAATTCAGGCAAATCACTGGAACGATCGCACTACTAGAGTGAAAAATACCTTCGGAGAAGTAGGCGAGGTAACTAAAATATTAGGATCTTTTAGAAGAACAATACAGCTACTGAAAACATACATTGATGATAATGAAAAAGAAGTGCAAGATACTCTACCGAGATCTAAATCTTCGGATTCAAAAATCAATAAAGGTAAAGCTCCTAAGACAGTGAAATTCGTTTCGTCCAAAATTGAATCAGTCAATGATACAACTCCATCTGACGCCTTACAATCTCAAAGTGGAGCTATTCGAAAATCTAGTGTAGAGTTTTCTAACCCCAATCCTAACAGTGATAACCTTGATAAACCACTTAAAGAGTCTCGCACTCCTTTAAATGATAATTTAGAACTGAGAAGTCAAAATCATTTTTCTTATAATGAATTCGAAAATAATCATTCACCACCTCACTCCCGTCATTCTGAGAAAACAACTGAATTTGAAGAGATTATAGAGGCGTTAAATAAAGCAACATTAGAGCAGGTATCATTAAATCGTCCAAGTTTGCTTCCCTCAGTTGGTAACAACAATTCTCCTGAAAGAGATTCAAATGCGTTTACTCAACAAGATAAGTTCCCTAAATGGAAAAACTTGAAGTTTGATGGATCCAAAAATAGTAATGTTGGCGAATTTATTTTTAGATTTGAGACAATGGCAAGACGTTTTGGATATAAAAATAGTAACCTAGATAGATTCATTTTCGATTATGTATCAGGCGATGCAGATACGTTTCTTTGGAACTTTGTTAGAGGAAACCCGTACGCAAATTGGGAACAAATAAAAGAGGCATTGATATCGTGGTTTACTAGTCCAGAGGAAGAAGCCGAAAACCGCCGGTATATTTATCGAAGAGTCCAAAATATGCGCGATACTGTTCAAAGTTTTATACTCGATGTTGAAATTCACAATAATCGGTTGCGGAATAGATTAAGCGAATCAGAACTACTAGACGTGATAAAAAGTAATTTGTTGCCCGTATTCCGAGACAAAATTATGACAGTAAAAATATCATCAATTAATCAGCTTCGCATACTTACTCAGGCATATGAGAATTTATGGAACCATAGTGGTTATGACCCAAGAACTCATTCTTCTACACGTCGCTTCACCGTAAATGAAGTAAATCTTGAACATACTTCTAATCAACAGAATAGTTCAGTAGAATATGATTCTCGTTATTCAGTAGATGCGATAAACAATTCCACGCCCAATAGAGGACAATTGGTAGTGTGCTGGAATTGTAAAGACATGGGGCACTATTACCAAGATTGCGCTCAAGATATATTACGTGTATTTTGTTTCGGCTGCGGAAAAGAAAATGTAAAAAAATACAATTGCTTAAATTGCAATAAAACATATTCGGAAAACCACAGATCGAACTTTTTCAGACCTGGGCTACAAAGTTCGAACCATTTGAACATTCCCAGACAAACAAATCCATCGGATGTGAAGAAGTAATTCCACAAACTAACCATTATACGACAAACTCCACCGGACAAGACACTCAACCTGAATTATTCAAAACAATTTCTAACAATAATTCCTACACCAATGCATCACTTGTGAATTTACACAGTAAGCCTATCACAATAAATAACAGTACACGAGTTAGAAAATATTTCAATACAAAAAAACGAATTTATAGAGAATGTTCCTCTACTACATTACAACAACCCTTATCAAAACTTGACATTAGACCACACATAGATATAAATATTCTTGGTAAAACGTTAACTGGTCTTCTTGATAGTGGTGCTAGCATAAGTATACTAGGAAAAAACTCAATTGAATTTCTAAACGATATCAATACAAAATTTCATCCCATAAATTCTTCAGTTAAAACGGCCGATGGCACATCCAATTCTATTATTGGTTATGTTAAACTTCCAGTGTTATTTCGCAATAAAACTAAATTCGTAAGATTTTACATTGTTCCATCGCTTCAAGGAATCTTATACTTAGGAATAAATTTCTGGGAATCTTTTAGTATTGCTCCAATCATGTTAGAAGAGTTAAAATTAACCGATAATATCGACGAAAAAAAACATATTTTATCCAGCGAAGATCAAATACACTTACAAAAAGTAATTTCCACATTTCCATCATTCAATAAGTTAGGGTTAGGTTCAACTCATCTTCACGAACACAAAATTGATGTAGGAACCGCTTTACCAATTAAGCAACGTTATTTTCCTGTCTCACCGATAGTACAAGAAAAGTTATATACGGAAATCGATAGAATGCTTTCACTCAATGTAATAGAAGTCAGCCAAAGTTCGTGGTCTTCACCAGTAGTATTAGTTAAGAAGCCTAACGGAAAATCTCGAATATGTCTAGATTCTCGAAAAGTTAATCATGTGACGGTTAAAGATTCTTATCCTCTGCCGATTATAGATGGACTTATTTCACGACTAAAAGACACTAAATATATATCTAGTATAGACTTAAAGGATGCCTTTTGGCAAATCCCGCTAGAGGAAATGTCACGAGATAAGACGGCTTTTACAGTCCCAGGTAGACCACTTTACCAGTTTAAAGTGATGCCATTTGGGCTCTGTAATGCTGCTCAAGCAATGTGTAGATTAATGCACAAAGTAATCCCAACAGAACTACACGATCGAGTTTTCGTCTATCTAGATGATCTTTTAGTTGTGTCCCCTAATCTTGAAAGTCACCTCACGCTTCTCTCAACAGTTGCTAATCATTTGTCTAATGCTGGATTGACCATTAACGTAGAGAAAAGTCATTTCTGTATGAAGGAAATTCGGTATCTTGGATACGTCGTTGGTGAGGGTGGACTTTGTACAGATCCTTCAAAAGTCGAATCAATAATTAGCTTTCCACCTCCAAAATCTATTAAACAAATAAGACGATTCCTTGGAATGGCAGGGTGGTATCGGAGATTCATACCAAACTACGCCCAAGTAACCGCATCAATAACAGACTTATTAAAAAAGAATGCCAAATTTAAGTGGACACCTGAAGCCGACTTGGCATTTGTAAAGCTCAAAAATTTGCTTTCTACTGCACCAGTGCTTATTAATCCCGATTATAAAAGTCACTTTTATATTCGATGTGACGCAAGCACGGAAGGACTTGGTGGAGTTTTATTTCAAAAAGATACAGAAGAGGTTGAAAGGCCAATTTCGTTTTTCTCTCAAAAACTGAACTCAGCACAAAAGAACTATACGACCACAGAACTAGAGTGCCTTGCAGCTGTTCTTTCGATAAAAAAATTCCGACAATATGTCGAAGGGTACAAATTTACAGTTATAACTGATCATGCGAGCCTAAAATGGTTGATGGGAATGCGTGATTTGACCAGTAAACTTGCGCGTTGGAGCCTTTATCTTCAGACTTTTGACTTTAATATTGTGCACACTAAAGGAAAAGAAAACGTAGTAGCCGACACATTGTCCCGAATTTATTGCGATACAATCTCGGAATTAGTTGAAAATACTAAACTTTTAGTGGATTATTTAGATCTTTCCTCAGAAGCGTTTGAAGATGAAAAATACAAATTGGTTAAATCAAACGTTTCTGCCAGTCCATTCGAATATCCTAACCTTCGTGTACTAAATGGTCGCCTGTATATACGTATAGAACCTCGAACTAGCGAACCCATATCAGATGCACCAGTTTGGAAGTTATGGGTGCCCGAAAAATTAGTACCAGAAATATTTAAAGAAGAACATGATGCCCCCACTGCTGCTCACGGTGGTATCAAGAAAACGTTATCTAGAGTCAGAAAACTATTCTACTGGCCTAAAATGAATAAGGATGTATATGAATATGTGACAAAATGTAATGTTTGTAAGACAACCAAAGCATCAAATAATATAACGCGACCAAATATGGGAACTACCAAGTTTGTTGAAAGACCCTTTCAAAAAATATATATAGATTTACTAGGCCCATACCCAAGATCTAAAACTGGTAAAACAGTTGTTTTTGTAGTATTAGACCAGCTCACCAAATTCCCTCTATTAAAATCTTTGAGTAAAGGCACCACAACCAACATTATTAATTTTCTTAAAAATGACGTAATTACTTTATTTGGGTGTCCTGAAATTATTTTCTCAGACAATGGTCCTCAATTCAAAAGTAAAGAATTTTCTGATTTTTTGGCCAAGTATGCAATTCATCATGAACGTACTCCTGTATATAGTCCTCAATCAAATGCTTCAGAGCGGGTAAACCGATCCGTTTTAAGTGCAATACGGAGTTACATTAAGAATGATCACCGCCTTTGGGATGAACATTTGAATGAAATAGCTGCAGCCTTACGTGGAGCTGTTCATCGTTCTACCCAGTACTCACCTTTTTTTTCTCTGTTTGGATACCAAATGATCAATCATGCTGCAACTTATAAATTGCTCCATGAAACAGAATGTCTTAATGAATCAGATTTAGAAACATTACCTGCTAATGTGAAATTACCCATACTACATGACAAAATTAAATCAAATTTACAGAAAGCTTTCAACGAGTACTCTAAAACTTACAACTTACATACAAGACCCATTTCGTATACCAAAGGTCAACAAGTCTTTGTAAAAACACACTTCCTAAGTGAGAAAAATAGAAACTTTTCAGCCAAACTAGCACCTGTCTATATCCCAGGAGTTATTATTAACCAAACCGGCAGTGTAACCTACACGGTTGCAAACGTAAACGGAAAAATTTTGGGAGTTTATCATGCGAAAGATATTAAGCTATAGCTAACAGGGTCGCATTTGTGTTGTGTTAGTTATTATTTTAATTTACACTGTACTCAACCTTTTTCAGTTTCCATCCCTAAGTTACTCTAGTTTTAGTTGTAAAACTAGCGTTAATAGTCATGGAATCTGTGTTGTAGGGTTTCGCGTTGGTACTTCGTACACGACTATGGCAGCGATGGTGGTGTAGTTGCCCAATTAGCATTATCAAAAAAAAAATAAATAAAAAAATAAAAAAAAAATAACGATTGTTATCGATTGTTATCGATTGTTATTGTTGTTCATTACATGTACTATCAAAAAAGTTAATTTTATTTTAATTGTTCTCTGGAAGCTGTGCCAAGAAGTTATACATCATATCCATATACTAATAATTAAAAGTACCAGTGAATAGTAAAAAAAAAAAAAAAAAAATAAAATAAATTAAATTAAAATAAAAATCGTATAGTAAAACGTAAAAATATATATATATGTACATATATACGTATAGATTTTACATATAGATATATATAAAAGTATATATAAAATTATTATAGTAAAGACCTAATCGTCACCAAACAAAGGAAAAAATAATAAAAATAAATATATATACATATATTTTAGAATTCAAAATGGTGAGTGAAAATATTAGTATTATGCTTCTTTAGTGAGTGAAAGTTTTTTTATTACATAGGCCAGGTCGGAGTAGGCCATTATTGTTCATAAAAAAAAAAAAAAAAAAAAAAAAAATTATAAAATAAAGGAAACTACTGCATTACTACTACCCTCTTCATCATCAGAACATCAAATTATATATTATATTATATATTTATATACTGGAACAAAATAGTGAATAATTGGGATAACTATTGCAGTGCCACTGGTTATATTGGATATTTTATTAGAGTTATATTTGATTGGATTAAGCATTTTTATTTGATTTTTATAATTTGTTTTTAAAAGTTTTAGTAACTTAAATGTTTTTGTTTTTATTAATAAGTTTTTTTTTATTAATGAATTGATAATTTTTTTTTAACTGTGTAAACGAATTGTTTTTTTTTTGTGTGTTTTTTTTATATATATAAAAAACACATATTAATTAATTTTTTTTTTAAGCGATATACCTACGTCGTTGTTGGAGACTGCAGGGCCCTACATTCTACCAAAAAAAAACGCAAGTATAAAGTTATTTTTTTTATTTATTTTTTGAGAACATAATTTTTTTTTTAATAGCTAGTTCATGCATAGTTAAAAATGAATAAAATTTGAATTGTAAATAAAGGAAATATTATAGCAATGGAAGTATAAGTTTTTTTTAATTAAGGGAGTGTTGGTTAGTGTGGGTGTGTGAGATGAAGTTTGTGGAATTATTCATTACTTTTATTTTTTTTTGTGGTACAATAATCGTTGGTTGAATTTATTAAATTAGTCCGATCAAAAACTAGCTGAACTCTCCAACAGGCGAGCCAATCCCGAATAAAAAATATGTACCACGTGATCGGAGGAGAAAAAAATTCACCACAAGGTGAGCAAAAACAAAGAAATCGAAACGTTTTTGAGCTGATTATTCAAAAATACTGAAGTTTTCTTTGAGGCAAACTATACCCCTTAAATACCCCTTAAAGACCTAAGCTTAGAATCGAAATATTTCATGCAAAGATAAATTCTCAATAATTGTATACGATATGTGACAGATGATCGTGTATTTGAAAGACTTAGCTTTTGTTTTGCAACCAAAACGATATGTTTTCCTAAGAGGGTTCAGTTTAACAAGTCTCATATTATAGACAATGCACATAGGTAATTTAACCGTCGTTGCTGCAAATATGCAACGTCAATATAATAGATTAGCATGCGGATATTCAGCTTAAGAATATATTACTACAACATTCTTTAGCTTAGAGAGAAACACGTTGGTGGTCTAAAGATATAACATTAAAAATGGTTTTATATATATATATATATATATATATATATATATATATATATATATATATATATATATATATATATATATATAAGTATCGTTAAATGCTGCACTAGCCTGCATACCTAAATAAATTCAATATTGCGTAATCACGCACAGTAGGCAAACAATGTTTTCCGGTACATTGTCGAAAAAAAATATATAAATTTGCAATCGATTGACCCTCACCGCTTGAAACCGCACACTCCTTAAAAATATCGACACAACTATATTATTTTAATTTTATTCAAACATTTGAAACATTAATTAAAATCTATTATAATAAATTTTTAATAATTAATAAAAATTAATTATGGATCGTAATACACCGCGAGATTCGCAAGAAAATTTATTATCTCGTGTATATATATATATATATATATATATATATATATATATTTATATATATATATATATATATATATATATATATATATATATATATATATATATATATATATATTTAAATTTCTAACAGCTAAACCACTGTTTGACCGATTGACTTATATTAGTTAGGCTAAGAAAATAGTTTAGAGTTAGGTAGGGTCTCGGTAAATGGTGACGCAATGTAACTAGACACAACGTAAATATAGAGAATTTTATAAAGTTATCCCAATTTGACCACATTTATCAAATATCTAATATTTCAATAATTCATCAGATGAACGTTTTGTATAAAACAACTGTTGAAAATATTGTTACTATAAACAATTATGTTAATGAAAGTTTTCAACCTTTTACATCCAGAAATTGTTGTCAAATTTTAAAGTCACAAAAGGTTAATGAATTAACAGTGCAAGAGAACGTTCGATATTATATTAATGGAGATGCAGTTACGTTCGAACCAACCTTCAAACGGTTTTTCTGTCGATTATTATATTCCGCAGACAACCGAAACGTTCAGCTAAAATATGCCAGGAAGTTTCTCCGCCACCGTAAATCCGTTAGTTTATCCATTAATTTTGTTAAAATTTCATTAACACTATTTTGCGTGACAAACGGCGTGTGGTTCTCAAGTCTTCATATTTTGTCTTCAAGTGGAAAGATTTAAAAATTTCGTTTTCTTATACTAGCAGTATTTTTCATAAAGCTGATGAGATTAGACTGTTGATTTGTGAAAGATGGCTCCGTGATGATATTCCTGATGCTTCTATTTGTCTCTCTAGATTCAACGTATTTCGATTAGATCGAAAACTCGAAGACAAGTTTTTTTCTTAAATTTGGTATACAATATATGTTGATTCAGAACATTCCTATATGTTGATTCAGAAAATCTCCTATCAAAGAATAAGTTTGTTTACAGACTTTATTACAGTATACCACCACAGCTTTTTACTTCACATCAACGACAACATCTGCAATGCTTTTGATACTGGTAATATTTTACTCTGGTCTTACTAGATTTCAGTAAAGCTTTTGACAGAATTCCTCATTCAATTTTTGTTAGCAAACTATTTTTACTTTATAAATTCGAGGACAGTCAGTTAAATTGGATCTAAATGTCTCGGGCGTTTTCAGTTCAAAATATGGTGTTTCACAGTGATACGTACTATGTCCTTTTCTGTGTATGATGTATGTAAAAGATCAACAGTTATCATTTAGTGTAAATATCATCTTTTTGCAAATGATTTGCAAATTTATAGATTTTGTAAATCTTGTGATATTTCAAATTGCATTGAAACTGTCAATTTGGCCTAAGATTAAAAATCAATAAACCTAACACTATAATATTACGATTTATGAACGAAATGCTTGTTACATCGCTCGTAATCATAACTACTAAAGTCAAAATACCGTGAAATACGAAAAAATTTGATAAAATTGTACAAAGCAGTGATCAGACCTGTTCATGTATGGGTGTAGACTGCGACTGATTAGTATAAAAACTGACGAATGAAGCGTTTGTTGAGCTCTCTTCAATCAATAAATGAGGAGTTTGATTTGGTTTAACTATATAGCTATATGGTGATATATCTGACATTCTAATTCTTGGCGGCAGTCCCATATTCACCACTCTCGTCTACTTACTAATATATCGGGCAAATGGCCTCCACGTCTTTGCTCGCACATATACGCTTTCGTTTGTATAATGTATAATGCACGAGTGGTTGTGGGCTTGTCAACTTAGACCTTGGACTTCAAATAACCCCATAAAAAAATTAATGTTATTAAATCACACAATCTAGAGGGCCGATCACAGTTCTGATCACAGAAACGAAAAAGTACGCGATCAGGAAATGTCTAATACAGTAATTAAATTGTTTCAGAGGCTGTATATGGCATGTGGCATCGTCTTGTTAATACCACATATTGGCCACATCAATATCATCCAATTTCGGCAGAAAGAACTGTGTTATCATGTCGCAATATCGAGCACCAGTAACAGTCACTGCTTGACCAGCCTCATTTTCAAAAAAGTATGGTCATTTGTTTTTCGACAATCGCATGTGGATTTTTCGAACCCCAAACAAGGCAATTTCGGCGATTAACAAAGCCACAAGGTGAAAATATGTTTTATCGCTTAGGATGACTTTGCTCGAAAAATCAGCATCCACTTGTTGATATTCAATAATCCATTCAACGAACTCCCTTCGCTATGCATGGTCATTAGGCTTCAGTTGTTGTGTTAATCGAATTTTGCAATTTTTGTCCACGACGCCGAATTAATTTGCTGGTATTTTTACCAACACTCTCCTGCACTGCTTCGATATTGCCATTTGAACGGATTGTCTTTGGACGACCAGTGTGTTTAGCTTCTCCAACTGATCCAGTTTTCCCGAACTTTTCATTAATCTCTTCATAGTTGGTGAATTTAAAACACTATTCCGACCATATTTTGTATGCAATTTTCGAACTGTGGCCGCAAAGCTTTGATATTGTTCAATAATGGAAACACATTGTTGTATCGTATAACGCTTCATTTGTACTAACCCTAAACTCTCGGCTGTTAAATTGTTTTTTTCAGGGTTGCCAGCAATTTACTGCACAATAATGGCAGTAAATTCAAATCTTGCGTTAATTTTGGGGCACTCTTTATATATATATATATATATATATATATATATATATATATATATATTATATATCAGTGGCATAGCGTGGTTTTTGAAAGTAGGGAAGCAATTTGATTAATTACATTTGCAATTCCGTACCGTAATGTCGGATGATGTTATCTTAAATGTTATATCATTTTCTAAATAATTATGTGCTTTTAAGATCTGTGCTCAATAAATAAACTAGCTTGATAAGGTTTTCCTTATTCAATGAAACATCTAACTCTATACTCTTATATACAGAAATAATTATTTTGATGCAATAATTGAACTTGGATTCTGGATACAAGTGCATCTATATCTATACAGTGCTGGAGGTTGCAGCAATACGAAGAGTATTTGATGCAAATTATACAAATTTGCAAGAAATATTTGATTCAGAAAATGTGTACGAAATGTGTAGAAAATGTGTACAAATTAAAAAAAAAAAAAAAAAAAAAAAAGTCAAAGCAAAATAATCCATGTGCTTACTTTGATACGCATTCGTCTTCCTCTACAGTAGTAATGTGAAAGGAAAAACAAAACCAAACAAAACTAAACATAAAAATTTCTTTAAATGCAAGATAGTGTGCAACAAGGATAGATAAATAATTACAAATGTGTTGTTGTTTAGCTTTGTACTGGCATGCAATAACCAGTATACTTTATTTTTTATTTTTTGTTTCGAATGTCTTAGTAATATACGAAATTTATCATTCTTATGTACTTTTTCTATGACAAAACATTAAATTTTTTGGTAAAGGGGAGAAATTTCATAATCAATAAATTATGATAAATATGTCGAGATGTCAAGATACAACCGAAAATGCTTCCATCTCATGGAAAGTGGTATGTTTTACACGAATGCCCTAGTGCACTGATTATGCCGCTAGATGTCAGTCAAAGCGTCAAAAATATAAACAATATATTTGTGATTATCGTGTGTGTATAATTTAAATTGTACATAAATACACTAAACAATCATCATTCCTATTGGAATTATCTCGAACAACAACAAAATAAATCAAAATATGAAAAAAATCATGGCCGACTATCATTTTATTCAAACAATCTGTTGCTTTAAAATATTACATTTGTATTTTGGTAGGTTTAGTGTTTTTTCTTCCTTATTTTAACCTATTTTGTAATTATAGTTGTTTTGTAATATTTTCTGTTTTCCGTTTGAAACGAAATATTTTTAAGAAAAATATAAAAAAAAAATCTCCTGAAAATGATTGAAACTACGTATCTACTTTGATCGTGCTGCCTCGTTCGGAAAACATAGCATACTACAAACATTGATCGTTCTGCCTCTTGCGAATAAAATGGTATACTAAATACCTTGATCAGGCGCCTCTTTCGGAAAACATGACCTATAGACACAAAATATCTCATTCTACTTTGTGCCATTTTCATTCTCTTTATATCATCTTTAATTCTATAAAACACAATTATACATACATAGTTGCATTTTGTATTCTCTTTTTTTTTTTTTTTTTTTTTGAAGACAGTGAAAGACAAAAACCAAACATACAAGCAGTATATAAATAAAAATTATGTCATGCAGTGTAATATTTACTATAGAAATAATCAAAAATTACATTGCTTCCCATGGGTTTAAATCTTCATACGTATGATTATGTACGTATATTTTTGATCGTGTTATTTTTTAAAGTTTCGGGAAATTACAATTATAATTTTATATCGTCTCATAAAATTAAAGGGAAGCAGTGCTTCCCTTGCTTCCAAGGACGCTACGCCACGGATATATATATATATATATATATATATATATATATATATATATATATATATATATATATAGATATATATATATATATATATATATATATATATATATATATATATATATATATATATATATATACATATATATGAAGTGTTAATATACTCAAACTATCTTCATCATCTCTCTCTAAATATGTATAAATTTTAAACACTATCATTATCAAAACTATACCACTTATCAAATTTCCGTGTGAAAACCCTATATATATATATATATATATATATATATATATATATATATATATATATATATGTATATATATATATATATATATATATATATATATATATATATATATATATATATATATAAGATGTTTGCGATTAGTTTTGCAACCGAATAATAACAGTATCCAAAATATAACATATATGTGAATGAAAAATGTAGTTGCATCCAACCAAGCAAACGCAAAAAAAATGTTGAAAAACCAACCATCCAGCCCATATTTCATAAAACATTTTTCGGTTTTATAACTTTAGGCTATTTTATACCAAACAAAAAAAACAAAAAAAATTTTGTTATGGAAATTATGCTCGGTTGAAAGTTTTATACATCCGAAATTATTATGATACCAAAATATTATGCTTGTTATTGTTGTTAAATTATAATATATAATTTATATATATTCAAAAATATTATAAACAAAAATTATTATTATAATGAGTGAGATGATGAGATGTGCGGAAATAATTGATATAATTCCGCGGAGATTTTAATCTAACGATCCTCGCAGTTATATATATGTACCTACTTTAAGATCTAAATTACTTTATTAATAAATAAATTGTTAGATTGTTATACAATACAAATTAGGTGTTGATTAATTTTGTCTTGACTATATACATTATATATATGCGAGATTGATGGTTCGATGCGCGTATGTCTAAACCGTAAACTAAATATAATTGTTGACGATGGGTGTGTATACGATCGTTTTATATTTAATTTGTATATAGTCGTCTAATTCAATTTGATGCACTTTATTGTTAATTTATATATGTATACATTTAATTTGTGTCGTATAAAGTGTGTAATTAGAGCCACGTGTCAATTGTAATTGAGTCAAAGTGTAGATAGTATATAAACCCCATCTTTATGATAAATCCACAGTAAAAATCTAATAATACGAGAATATTTAAACGACTCTTAAATAAATAAATAAATTCGGACGTAAAATTTTAAACACTGATAAAATTGAATTTTGTAATCAAATCTCTGATCATGATCTATTGTACTTTTCGTATAAGATTGATTCTAGCAAATCGCAATTTTAGAGATATCGATTTTGTAAAGTTGGTTAACTCATGTAACAACCTAAACTGGAACAGTATATTTTCTATTAAACACTCTGATGACAAGTTGGAATTTGCATATCAAAATTTATTAGAAGAGTTTGTCCCTCTAAAAACGATCACAGTAAAATTCACGTAAAATCACGTAATTACTTTTCGTAATTTTATTTTTCATCGTTGGGAACGAACACGTGGCACAAACTTATACCACGAGTTCAAGCTAATAAGAAACAAAATCAATACTGCGCCAAGAAGGCCGCTAAAGCGAATTTTTTTTCTAAAATCCTTAATCCTTTACTGCCATCGAAGGTATTTTGGAAAAACTTGAGGTCCGTTAATTCTTGCTCTGACTCTAAAGCAAACTTGACACGTCTTCTTTCTGCAAATGATCTTAATGATTTTTTTTTGTTCTTATACGTCGTCTTGTACGAATAATTGCTCTGATTTAGATAAATCCAGTTGTTTTGAGGGTGAGTTTGGTTTTAAAAAATATTATACCGATCCCTAAAAACAAGACTTGGAAATAAATGTCTGTCTGATTTTCGGTCACTTAGTCTATTGCAGGGACTATCCAAAGTTCTTGAGAGGATTATGCAGATGCCGATATTACAATATCTGGAGTCCCGTAACTTGTTTTGTGTTTATCAATCTGCATATCGTTCATAATATAGTTCTAGCTCGACTTTACTACAAATTACTGATGACATTAGGAAAGCCGTTGATGCAAACATTTTCATATTTTCAGATAAAATCTGATGTTTTACCACACTTTCTTGATTTAGTGATGTGGTCGTTTTTGGCATCCAGAGAAAGTATTTTAAGGAGCTGCAAATGCTATTTAATAATTGTATCAGATTTGTGTTTGGACTAAGGAAATATGATCACATTTTTAATTTTTTTTACTTATGATACAAGTTGTATAACTTATCATTTATGAAGCGTAAATAAATAAATAAATAAATATATTATTACATCTAAATAAAGTCAATATCTTAGTACCAGGTAACAACTCGTCATGCGTACGTTATTCCATGATTGGTGACCCCGACGAAATATGACAATAATCTTTTTATTTTGCTGTACCTACACTAATATATCTTAACACTGTACAATGATGGGCAAAAAAATGTTAGTAGATATATTCTGCCGGTGATAGTTCACATCAAAGTAGGAAAGGATAGCACCTTGAGTATTATATAAACATTTGTACTCGTCACAGTGAAAGTGGTACAATGTTTTGTGAAAATTAATATAATTATCTTGCACTGCGTTAAATCACATAATTTCCCTGATAATAAAACTTAAAACTTTGGATTCCCCATCTATCGAAACTGAGATTTATTGTGCGGACATATACAGAAACTCTTTACATAATTCTCATTAAGGCTCACTGAAGTGATAATAGGATGCAGATTTGCAACGTGAATTTATGTCGTTCTTCGAAAATCTTTATTTAACTAAAATGCAAAATGGGCAAATTTTCCATAAGTCGTATTTTGTTTCAGGAACCAAGGACAAAATTTACCATGTTAGAAAAGCAATTCTGCCGTACATTTTGGTTTTGTTGAAAAAGTTACCAAAAGTATTGCTTTTGTAATATTTTTTTTTTTGTTTCAAAATTTGTTTTTTTTGTGTTTTAGCTAGTATCGTCTACCCACAATGAAACATTTCCTGCCAGTATTTTTTTACTGTGAAGCCAGAAAGAGAAAAAAATACTAAATTACTTTAGAGTGACAAATCAATCTTTTTTGGTTTTTTCCTATTTTGTTTTTTTTTCTTTTACAACAAAAAAAAGCAAAAACGATTGTCTTTGTCATACTAAGTAATTTAGTATTTTTTTCTCCTTCTGGCTTCACAGTAAAAAAATACTGACAGTAAATTTTTCATTGTGGAAAACCGGTATAATAATTTCCATAATGCATTCAGCAAAATTAAAAAATGACACATGAGCATGCGAAAGATGACACATTTTTGAAAAAAAAAAATATTTTTTTTTATTTAATTTACATTTAACCTAATTACTTGAACACCAAAGGACTGCTATCATAAGGGATATATGTAAAATATTATTTTTTTATTTTTAGGTTGGTTTAATTGTGAAACTGAGCAAAACCAATTTTTTTCATTTTTTTGTGTTTAGGTAAGCTTTACTTTTTTATCCATGTTTCTCCACCATGGGACATAATATCTTTTTGCAGGTAATAAATTTAGGTGCGTGAAAGTGCATAAAAACAAAGCTACAATATTTTAACTGTTGCATTGTTGCTAAAGGAGGTTATATAGTTAATTATTTGAATAGTTAGAAATACAAATTTCACAGTCACAAATTAAACAGTCATATACATATTTCAAAATATATTTATATATTTAATTATATTTTATTAATATTCTTGTATTTGTAACAAGTGTTAAATTAGTGATTCAAATAACTACCACTTGTTGTTTCGTTTGTGTTTTTGTTTAAAAATGTAATTTTGAATTTTGATTAAAATTGCAATACCACATATACTATGCTTTTATTGGTTATATTGTTTTTACTAGATGTTGCCTATATGACTGTATCTGTGAAATATTTAGACTTTTGTGAAATATTATTTGAAAATTCTGATAAAAATTGTTTATTAAATGTAAAATGTTTCAAAGTTTTATCTACAACATTTAAAAAGATGGAAGAATTATTCGCGTGAATTTGAAAGTCAAAGTGCTAATAAAGCAATTCAAGTGACTCAAATATTAATGGGCTGACCTTCCAAACCATTTTCCCATTTAGGTGAACGACCCAAAAAAAAGAAAAGTGGTCGAAAAAAGTACTTTTACTGAAGTCAAAGAAGTATCAAAATTAGTTTAGAAAATTTTTGAAACCAGTCCAGAAAAAAATCGACAGAATCGTGAAAAATATTCCAACGCCAACAATTTGAAGTGAACAATTTTTCAAATGAAGAGTCCTTTTTTTTTTTTTGATTTCGGCCTTACAGTGAATAAATATAGGCTACTTCGGAAAAGTTTTCAATAAAAACACGTAAGCCTATCCTTTATTCCTATGGAGAATTATCTAAAACAAAGAAAGAAAGCATACCTCTTCCTTTGAATATAACAGGATATCTTAGATCACACAGTAAAGCGAATAATTATGTCTACGAAATTATAGGCAAGCAATTTTGAATCAACCGAATTTGTTGTATATTCCAAATGGGAATCCAATTGATCATTTTGTGTATACGAGCAACCAATTGTAGGCAATAAATCAGATGCTCTTTTTATTGTATAAAATGCATTTTGAAAAATCCGCGACCTTCATCAACACAATTTTGTAGACCAATCAAATTTGAATATATGAGGAAACAAATGAAGCAACAATTCAACTCTTAATTTTATTAAAGAGGAAATGAAGTATTTGGTGACGACTTTGTTATCAATAGGTGATAAAACCAGTATTTTCCACAAACTTATACTTTAACAATGGTTGATGGAAAAATAGTGCAATCAATTAGTAACACCGTTTCATCTTCGTCTTGTATACCGGTATGCAACGCAAAACAATCACCGTTGAATTACCCTATTAGAAGAGCATTAGCGGAAATTGAAGAAAATTTTGAGTTTGGAATTTCTCCGTTGTATGCAAGAATAAGATTCATGGAGCGTGTTTTGAAAATCACCAATGACTTATCATTTAAAGGTAACATTAGAGGGAATAATGAAAATAAAATTAAACGATCTGAAAAAAGGCACGAATTCAGACAGAATTTAAAAGGGAAACTGGCATGATTATTGACATATCTAAGTAAGGGTTGGAAAATACTAATGATGGGAACACCACCAGAAGCTTTTTTGCGAATGCAGAACTTAGAGCAAAAATAACCAAAGTTGATTATGAGCTGATTAGGAGGTGTAAAGCAATCTTAATTGCATTATCTTCCACAAGAGAAATTGATCCAGACAAATTTCATAAATAGGCAAGTGACACCGCAGATATATATATATATATATATATATATATATATATATATATATATATATATATATATATAATATATATATATATATATATATATATATATATATATATATATATATATATATATATATAAATATCAACAATTATGGATCCTGGAAAAACGATGTCATCAACTGTGCATAAAGTTCTTCTACATGGATCTTCTATTATTCGGCATCACATCTTATAATTTGGAGAGCTCGAGGAAACACAGGAATCTTGAAATAAGGACATCGAAAATTTCGTCCTTAAAATACTAGAAAAAATTCAAGGATAAATCAAACCAAAGATCTAATTTTCAATACTATTAATATCTTCTGACACGCAGTAATATCATCATTACGAATTATAGAAGAAAAAAGAGATTATGAAGATACAGACTTTTTACAGTTATTATTGAATAGAACTAAAAATCTGCATGATGATATAGTACGATTATAGAATTAGAACTTATTTAATACGTTTTTTGTTCTAATATTTGTGATACTACAAAAAAAACCGAGCTCCACTCAAAAAGTATCAAAACTATACTAAATGTTTCATACTCCAGAGTTACATTAAATAATAATCAAATAAACCATATGAAACAAAACATACAACAAGCCAGTTTCCAGAACTATATGTGGAACTCATGTTGGAATCCCATTTTCATCATACAAACTAAGTTTCATCCCAATAGGTTGAGAAAAGGCTCAGTTCCATTTAAATTGGCCGTTTTCTAGAACTACATCTAGAATTCATATTGAAATCTTATTTATATCATACAAACCAATTTGCATCCCAATAGACTAAAATATGGCTAGTTCCATTCGAACAGGCCATTTTCCAGATCCTATTAGGCTATTTTGCAGAAAAATCAATCGTGCCATTTGCGTAATCGTTGAAACTAACAACCAAACAACCTAACATACAATTTTTTGGCGCTTAAATATAGTACCTCTTTAAAAAGTGTATTCCACCCCTGGTTTTCCATTTTTTTTTTTTGTTTCTTAAACTGTATCTTCTATATATTCTCAAAATTTCAAAAATTTATCTCTACTAATAACCAAGTTTCATAATTTTGAACACTCTATCAACAAAATCTGACACATTGCGCCGTAAGGTGCGCCAGTTGTACGAAACTTGTTGGTTCTTAAGTTTCCCGCAAGTTTTTTAAAAATTTGGAAATTATAAACTCTAAAATCCTATTATAAATCGTATAGGTCTGCAAAAATTTAAAGTTCCTAGTTTAATTCGTAGATAGATGGACAATTAATTTTAAATTGAAATACATTTTAATTTTAAAGTTAGTCTTCTGTTAGATCGCCAAATATAGTCCAAATGCAAATTTTAGATTTCTTAAAAAAAACTAGCTTTTGTTTTTTTTTAAACCACTTCGGTTTAATGTACTTTGATTACTACCTGGAAATCCTAATCTTTTCACGGATTGTTAGAGATTGTAACTCTTCAAAAATGCCCTCCAGACATAAGCAATATTTACGAAAATTATTTGTGAATATAAAAAAAAGTCTCTCGTAACGGGAACCCTGATTTCTTTTTTGCAGTGTGTTAGGTTAAAGCCTTGATTTTAGGTAGCTATTCTGCTGAAATACCTGTATAAAAAAGTAAGCACATATGAACAACTGCCATTAAAAAGAAGAGCTTTAAAAATATACAAGGGAGATGGCCAAAACGATTTCCAACCACAAAATAAAATAAAGAATAGTCCTGAACACAACCCTCAGTCAAAAGTCAAACAAGTTCAGAATTACAGGAATATTAAGGCTTATTCTATTCTAAATAAAAGCCATTTATAATCCAAACAAATGAATGACT
Organism: Tipula confusa; assembly: GCA_963556175.1. Taxonomy (NCBI): domain Eukaryota; kingdom Metazoa; phylum Arthropoda; class Insecta; order Diptera; family Tipulidae; genus Tipula; species Tipula confusa. The sequence goes on along the minus strand of OY744476.1, from coordinate 79,148,202 downwards.
ACAATATGCACAGACTTACTAGTCATATGTTTATTCCACTTTCGTTTGTTAACATATGACTAGGCAGTCATATGTTTATTCCACTTTCGAACAAACAAAATAACGCAATATTATTTTAGTGCGGTAGCAATAGAATAATGGGGTGGGGCTGCTTTAGCTACAATGGCGATGAAAATCGTATAATCGTTACCTTAAAAGGTAAGTAAAAATTTCCGCGTTAGTGTCTGGTTGTGAATTGATCAGCCCGCATTTTAGACTGTTATCTTAGCATCGCTTCAATTTACAAAAAAAAAATCATTGCGTTAAGAAATTTCGATCAACAAACCGTTGATTGGTCACTGCAAAATCCTGGTTTACCCCGAACTAAGAATATGTGAAAATAGAAGACTAGACAAATGAAATTTTTGCCAAAGTAAAAAATATATGGAATCAAATGATAACAGAAATGCTAGAAAATCTCAAGAATTCAATGCCAAAGGTTTTATTGATATGAGATGAAAAATGTTCTATATTATTCGATAGTAGATTTAACCCCTGATATAAGTTATATCGATCAGCTGACCATAATATTGACTTACGTATCTCACTCCAGTGAAATCATAGAGCGTTTCTTTATGTTTACTCCTAGCCTTTCATACATAACTCAGAATATATTGCGCAATATGTTTTAAATACTATAGAAACATTAAGGATATATAATAGAGTAGATGGTCAATCTTTACCTCGTTTTCTGGTTTTTCCTCGTTAACACATCGTTGCTCTATCTTAAACCTCGTTTACCACACCAAAAATTAATAAAAAGGGTTAGTGACACAAAATGATTCAAAATTCAAGGTGTCTAATAATTTGACAAATTAACTCTAAAGTAACTTTTCCTTCAAAGGAAATATTTATGTCAAACTCTGGCTTGTGTAGAATTAAAGAGACATTTTTCTCCACTACTACGTACAGTGTGTAACGTGCATCTTGCATTGATATTTTTTTTAAGGTTTCTACAAAAATATTTGTAGGTACTTTTAACGTCATATAAGATATAATTCGCATTATGATTGCTGTCGTCGCACTGTAGCTATAATGTTTTTGTTGATGATTATGATAGGAACACTAACATCATTTTATTGCTTTAACTGACCCGTCATCAATTTATTGCATTAACTGACCCGTTGTATGGACTGGTTTTCGCTTGTTCATTGACCAATATTGTGGTGGTATTGATTTTCCTCCTACCATATGATCATAAAGTAATTTTTTATGATCGTGGATATCCAAAAACAAATAATTGATTTCAGTCTTTTTGATGAGCAGCAGTCATCATAACAACATTATCATTGATATATGGATATATCTGTTTAAATCTACATATTTGTAAAAATCAGTGTTAGTTGGTAGAGCCATATTGAATTGAATAGAGCCATCCGCAAATGCGCTAATATTCGGGTGTTTGCTTGGACATTTTTATTTATAGACGAAAAAATATAAACGGGTAATTATAGATTTATATACTGAGTGGAAATTAGTTTTTATAAATTTGGTATTATTAAATATAGTTAAATTGTGGACCAAGAGTGATATCGTAGATTAAGGTAATCGCCTTTAGAGGGAATTTAACCGCCTTTCCTGTTATAAAATTACCAAAGTCAAACTATAGGTAAATATTTTTATTTGGGGTCAATTATCAAGGTATAATTTTTGTTTATATTACTCTTGTGTTTACTCAATAGCGGTTTTTACTCCTACAATTGGGTTTCCGAAACCTTAGGTGACGACCTTGGGGTGGTGTAGGTAGTGGGTCCGTCCACGCTATTGCCTAGCCGACCGGCTATATTATTTATTGGCGTTATTTTATAAATCGCTGACTAATATAAATGAACGGTGACAACAAATAAATTGGAAGTTCATTGGGTTCCAGCAGCGGTATTGGTTTATTCGAAAACATAAAAAAAAAAAAAAAAAAAAAAAAAAAACGGGAAAATATTGGATTAACCTTCTTCTTCTTACATGTATATATTATATAAATAGGGCCACTGCTCTGCTTATCAAACACAAGATTTGGGATAAATCATTTTTTTTATGAATTCATTTATGATATATAAGTATATGTTTGTATAGTGTGTGATTAGCTTATAGTTTTATCTAAGAAATTTAATGAATTTGAATAGTGAATTTATTGTGGTGAATGATATGGTGAACTTTATAGTGCTAATAATTTTGTTTTAGGTCAAGTTATATGAATCGTACATACCGCAATCCCCTGAGCGCTCTGGATTTTGTGGGTAAGTGTGTTTTTTGGTAATTTTTTTTATAGTTATTGCACGAAAATAATAAATTTACCTATCATTCATATATATATAAAGACACGTGACTTTCTTATGGAGTTGATTTAGACACTCCGATATTGAATTGAATAATTATACTGTTAAAGTTAATATTATGGGCTGTCCATAACATATGTAATATAATCTGTAGTACATTAAGTTCAAACATTAAATATAATGCTTATTTTGTCATTGCATACCGGTTATCGTTTTGATTATTAACTTAGAAATGTCGAGATAAATTATCTGTGTGGGGAAGTATCATTAATATGAAGTAATTGTCATGTTATGGGTGACCAGTTGAAGTGTTGTTGGTTGGCGTAGCACATGATTTTAGTTTTTTTGTGATGCTGTGGTGTAATCTTATTTAAATTTCATTGAACCCGCCCAGCCCTGAGCACTCAGGATTTATAGTATCAAGCATGTGCACAATTATACATCCAAGCGTTACAAGTGTAGTTTAGATTTTTTGAGATTTGTTACTAAATTTAAAAATCCTTCAAAAGATAGTAGTTTAAGTCATGAATACTCACTTGATATTTAATTTATTGGTTTAAAATATGCCATAAATTGAAATATTATGTAAAAAACTGGCCATTGATCGGAGATCTATCGATCTTAAAGCACAGTTCTTGTTATTAAACATATATCCCTAAACATAAATTAGCTTCGTTTGTTTATTCATTGTTTTGTCAAGAGTGTCTATTATACGAGTTATGCTTGGTGTAATTTATATTAAGTTTTAGAGGAAGATTTTGTTTATTGAAGCGTATACTTAGTTCATATATATATGGATACAATTAGGTAAATGGTAAATATAAAATGGTTTGAGATCAGTTACATTGTCAATATCCATCATCTTCAGAGGTGTCAATAAAGTCAATTCTGCACAATCTGTAATTATTCAAACGAGACGACCATGTAAGTACACACGAAAACGATGCAGAGCATAGACAATCGCCAAACATTCTAATTCATACAAATGGTTTTGAGATACTACTGGTGTTATACGTTTCGAAAAATACGCAGTCAGATGAAATTTGTAATCCTTTTTCTTTTGCAGAAGTATAGCTCCAAATCGAAATCGAAATTTATTATTGAAACTGTAATTGTATTATCAGATATGTTAGTTGTCCAGTTGGATATAGGAACAGTCCATAAATTCATTTTATTAAAAATGTATGAGGTTATATTTCAAAACGATTTAGACAAGTCTAGAAAAATTGAAGGCATCACAACCCTTGTGATATGTACTCAGAAGACATCGATGCATGCGTTTTAAGAACAAATTAGAACATTTTGATTATTTTGCCACTGCACAATTTGTCGTGAAATTTGTTTATAAATTGATTCGTGAAGGGTTAATTTGAACGTGTCCAAAATAATGTTGATAATACTTCTGACATTGCCCATCTCTCATGCCGATCGTTCAGAACTTTTAAAACAAACATCAGTAAAAAATTACTAATGATCATTACTTATTATTGCATAAAAACAATTTTATGTAGTTTAGCAATTTTGTTAATTGAAAGTTTATCATTAAAGGGCCTGGATTATAACGAAATCATTGATAATTTCTTGAAACACAAGAAAGAAGCACATCTAATTAGTATTAAGTTCGTGCTTAAAGTTATTCAATAATTCAATACTTTCTATAACAAAAGCCAAACTCATCGCATAGCACACGCCGATATATAAGAAAATTAAACAAAATTCTCGATCTGGTGTGGTGTTAGTAACATTCAAAACCATAGAACAAAAATTTTAATTTTTTCGTTACTATGACAATTTCCATAGATAACTAGTATAAATCTAATTTTTTTTTTATAGTTTTCATTCTTACTAATATTTTAATAAATCTAGAATTTGTATTGGACGTATTGATGAATTCGGCTTTTATTACAGTATAGGTTTTGAATAATTGCAAAGCAATTATAATGAATCTATACCGCAGTGTATATAAATTTATACGACTATACATTTATTTGTGTTTACTTTTTTATTTGGACAATTTATCACCATAAATTATTTTTATATTTAAAAAGGGCCACTTTTTGCAACTGCGCACAGGACCTTAAGCATTATAAATCAGCCTCTGATATATGGTATTATTTTTTATCAAAGTAAGAAGAGATGATCATTCACAATGAAGTACAATAGTGATCATTCATTTGATCGCGTTTAGGATATAACCTAAGCATTGATAAATATTAATTTATTTAAAATGCAAGATTATATAACTCTTCAATAGTTTTGGCAAATTTGTCATATTGTATCCGGAGACAAAGAGAAAACTACCATGTACCATGTTGGAAAGGTAATTCCTCCATAAAATACGGCATTTTAACCAAATTTGGTGGTCCTTAAGTTTTGCTCCAGTTTTTCTGAAAGTTTGGAACATAAGTTCTAAACTCCTACCAATTTTGTTTTTAAAAATGTAGGCCTACAAAAAGCTATATTTCCTTCTTTAGCATGTTAAACCAGAAAAATAATTTTTATAGTGACATTATTTTGAATTTTGATGTTTGTTTCCTATCAGATTGCTAAAATTAGTCCAAAATTAAAATATTACCACCAAGATAAAGCTTCAAGTCATCAGCATAAAAATTAAACCGGCAATTATGAATGAACCATTATAGATCACTTATGATCATGAATGATCAAATGGAAAAAATCAAGGGACCAAGTATATAGAACCTTGGGGCACTTAAGCAGCTACGTCCTAAATAGTTGACCTTACTGCACGAATTGCTTACGGCTGTTTATCGAAGAACTATAGACAATTTATAATACAAAAAAGTTTCTGAAGTAACTGAGTATGATTACCAATATCAAATGCTTTCGAAAAATCCAAGAGTACTAAAAGAGCAAATTAGTACTTTTTACTAACAAAACAGATAAATCATCAAAAATAAGAAGTATTGACCTCAATAAGAGATAGTACTATGACCAAATTTGAATCCCAATTGAAACTTAAAAAGTCCAATTTTTGAAAGGACAAATAAAATACTGATAGGATGGATAAGCCAAAGGGAAAAATTCTATCTTTCTTCGGCAGAGAAATAATAGATGTCACTTTCCATAAATTTGCAAAAACTGATTTTGTCAAACACTGATTGATTCAAACACTGCAATTTTTCCCACACAATCAAATATAAAAGCATCATCATTGTTATAGTATTATCATAACTTGTATTAGATAAAAGCAAAACTCGTAAAGCTATATACGATGCGTCCATATAGTTCTGTTTAGAACAGAAGTTTGATTGCAATCGATTAATTATCAGTCAACAAATGTTTGTCAATTTAATTCAAAATTGTTTGTCGATTTATGTTTGCACAATCATAAACGTTCTATGAGTTCAAGTAATTTGGATTTGTTTCAAATAAGTTCGATTTGTTTTAAACTTTAATTTGTTTCTGATCAAATAAAAATCAAGTATTTATGTTTGTTTCAAAGCAACTATGTACATATTTAAAACTATGTACATATTAATGATATTCCACTCAATTTGAAACAATTTTCAACATTCAACAATTTGACATTTGAAAATAAAACAAAAAATTGTTTAATCCAAAATCAAAAAATTATGTCTCAAAACATAATTATATATTTTAAACATATATTTTCAATATATTTTTTAAACTTCAAAAATGTTTAATATAAACAATTCTAATGATAGAAATAATTTTAAAACAAAACTAATGTTTGTTAAATATAAACAGATGAATATTGCTTTGTACTGAAATAATTGATTTTGGGAGAAATCAAAGAGTACTAACTTTACTTTATGAAAATTGTTGTTTAAATCAAAGCAAAATGATTAAGGTTGAATGTAATGTTACACGGTCATAGTAAGAAACAACATATAAGTACTAAATAATGATATATGCGTCGTGCAATTATTGGTGACCCCGACGTAATTTAAAAACAATATCTTTAGATACTTCCGTTTTTTCTTGCCCAATGCATTGATTTTACCTAACACTGCGGGCTCAAATTTAATGTTTCAATTCAATGGCTGTCTTATATCAGAGTAAGGAAAAATAATTATTTGCAGTGAAATACAATATAGTGATATATAGCAATATATTTTCCCGCCATAACAAGAAACATTTCTAAAATCTCAACCTGAACATATTCTTTACACTTTGTGTCTAATTTATATTACGATCCACTTTAAACCGAAAACGACTTACTGTTCGTGAGATTGTCGTACAAATTTCCATAAATTTAACTTTCAACGCGACAGTTATGTTTTAAAAAAATACTATTATCTCTAGGATAGACCTTCTTATTTTTTGGGAGCTACTATTTATTTTGGTTCATTTGCTGGTATACCTCTAACCTATATAGGAATCGATCAATTTAACTCCATTATATAGGTATCAAAATTTAGTTTGTTCCAATACAGAATGAGGCAAAAAAGCCTTAATTGCTAAACAAAATTGTTATGAGTTAGACTACGGTTTAAAATAACGTGTTTAAAATAAAATTAGAAGGACAAAAGAAATATGCTGAATATTACTATTGATCATAACAAATATTGGATGAAGCTTCCGCTCGAACTTTGAGGATCTTATACTGGAAATAGGAACAAAACAATGATCAACATTGTTAAGTAATTACAAAATTAATTTTTAATGACTTCCAAATTTTCTAGATGGCATTTTCAATATATCGTATTTCAAATATATATCACCATCAATTTAGTTACAAAAACTGATTGTTGCAGCAATTAAAAGAGACTGCTACACTTAAATATCATGCTAAAATGTTCAGTATACTAATCTGGATACTAATGAGATGTTCTTTTCTCAGATAAAGACTGCTTTTTGGGTTTGAATATACCATACTTAAAAAAAAACTTACAAATTATAACTGCTGAAGACTCGTGTATAAATGTTGAAAAATTCTTAAACATGTTCAAAAATATGGAAATCTATGGTATTTTTTACCAACAATCTCTTGCAAAAATAATCCTTCTTTAAGACTGCTTTGTTGTTGAATATTATTAGGAAGCTAAATGACGTTTCAATTATTTTTAAAACATTCAATTTTTTTTTTTTTGTTTTTATCATGACTAAAAATTAAATGCACAAATTGATTCAAAAGTCAAATATTTTGTTGCCAAATATTTTGGCAATTATTTGTCAAGTTGCTAAACGGCATTTTAAATATTTTTAAACTGTTCGCAGACATAACCTTAAGCTTAAATTGAGCAACAGATCAAAATTTAAAAAACGTTAATCAAACAAATTAAGGTCTGTCGTTGCAAATAAGTATTCATTCATTTGACTAAATAACACTTGCTAATAAAATTTGGAAAAACTACATTTAAAGTTTTTATGAAATTTTGGAGTAGAATTTTACAAAACTTTTTTTTATAAGTGGCCTTAATAATTACATAGCAAATGTTATGTATAAATCCGCCGGCACTTGAATAAATCCATCGTGTATATAATATGTATACTTAAAAAGCCGGTAAACTGACTTAATAATAAATAACCGTGATAAAAAAATCCGTCGGTATATAATATATCGATAACATATTATAATTTATCACATTTCTTACCTATATTATGTTGTTTATGTTGCAGCACAGATCCAAAGGCCATTAAATCCTTGGCCGGTGGCGCTCGCGCACCGAGGGCGGAATATCCGTCCCCCAAATAGGACGCCAGTGCGACAGCCCTAAGGGGCACTTTTGATCCTTCGGTCAAAATTTTGATATCGACAGTTTAATAATTAGTTATAGTTTCCTTGCGTAAATTTTCAAATGCACTTTTTTATACAAATTAAAAAAAACATAAAATTAAAATAAATTTCACAGCGGCAACACTATTTTTTCGTAACATACATAATCACTTGTATATATATAGCTATTTTGTTATAAAACTATTATAAAAAAAAGATAAAAGATAAGCACCAAGTCACAAAATAGAAATGAACAATTTTTTTTAAGGTTATGTCATCATCACAATATCATATATATTATATATTTTATACAAAATAATCACTATATAAATTATTATAGATACACGCACTAAATCAAAACACTTTAAAAATAAATCAACACTAAATAATTTTCGGCGCGCAATAACTATTTTATGTAACTCACATTTATCGATTTTGATATGACAACACTAAACTATAACCGCGAAAATAAGGGAAAAACAATTTTTTTTAAGAGATCGACCCGCACCCGAGATTTCATATATTTTATATTATTCGAATCGAACGAAAAACGTAACAAAACACAACATTTATCGGACTGTCAAAAATTTAGTGAACCAAACCAGAAAAAAAAATCTTAAAATTGATCTCTTGTCTCTGTGTATGCAACAGAACATATATAAAATAGCCTTCAAAATGTTATCCGACATGAAACAGAGGCGAACAGCGACTAAAATTGAAGTTTTGAATTATTTTTTTGTTTTCGTATGTCGGTATTGTGTTACACAACGTAACAAAATTAAAAAATAAAAATAAAAAATTATTCGATCGAACGAATCGCAGCAGCGCATCGAACAAAATATTTTTTCGATTTTGTTTTGTTATCGTTTTTCGTTCGCTCTCTTTTTTTGTTTTGTTCAGATCTCGATGTTTATGTATATATGGTGGTGTTTTATAACGACCAAAATATCGATTTACTGCTATACTCTGTGGGTTGAAGGAGCGAAAACATATAAAAAATATACCGTTGTTTCGTTTAATGTAACGAAAAGGCGTTGCTACGGTAACATCAACATGTCGATTTATATGGTTGTGTGTTGAGTTTAAGAGTATGAAAGAGAAAATAGTTGAGCATGTTCGTTTGATTAAAACAAAAGTAGAAACGGTAAAAAAAGCACAACCAATCAAATGATTTCAAATGAAATGGCACTGGGTTTTTTGTTTTTTTGTTTATGTGTGTCGTTTGGGTGGGTAACTCCTCTTTTTTTTTGTTTTTTTGTTTTTTTGTTTGGTTATACTTTCGGTTCGTTCGTTCGTTTCGTTGTGTACAGTAGAATATGAACCAAAATACAGTATAATACCTTGACGGAGGTGTTACTCTGTGAAATGACTACCAAGTTTGAGTTCAGAATTTAGTGTTGTTGTTATTTGTTGGTCTTCTCGTGTTGTTGTTGTTGTTGTTATTGTTCGTGTTTTGTTATTTTTTTCTGTTGTAGATGACTATTATTTTTTTGAGGTTATGTTAGTTGTCTGTAGGTGTGTCAACTTAACTCCGGGTGTACTCTGTTTTATCTAATATGTTCGTGATTGTTGTTTGTTGTTGTTATTTTGTGTAGTGTTCAGCTTTTAGTTGTTTTTGTTGTTATTATTACAGAGCAATAAATATACACGAAGTACACGGTGATGAAAAATTATTGTGTGAGCTTCTTTCGTTCAAATTGTACATTTCGAACAAAAATGATGCTGACGATGATGATGTACCCAATAAAATTGAATGATAATCGAGACGAAAAAAAAATTACTACAAATACCGCATGTATATGTAACAATATCGCGCGTGAAACAACATGGCGGCCCAAAAAACTTTAATATCCTTTTTATTTTTATTTTTTGGTTTGGTTTCGTTTAAAGACGATATAATTGAATTTAATTTTAAAATAACGAGTTTGCTCCTCTTTAAAGAGTTAAAGTTACAAAATCCTTTAGTGACAAAAAATAAAAATTAGGGTAGAGTTATGTATTTTGGTTCGGCTGTGTATACATATATACGGGTGGGCTTATATGAGTTTTTATGTATATTTTGTTGTGTATATTAAGCAACAAGGATATTAACAATAACACAACGATGATGAAAGGAGTACACATATATAAATTTTATACATTTAGATACAAAAAAACAGGACCAAGAAAATTATTTATAATTTAATAGTTAGTTTTTCATGTCGCTCTGTATATGTTTGTGGATTTGTGGATTGTGTAATACACATGCATACAAGGATGTGTGCCATTTTAAAAGAAAAATTATTATCATTGACGAAATTTTTTTTTCTTGTTATTTCGGGGTCGTGTTGTTGTTTTATGTGTCTGATAATTTACTTGGTTTTTTTTTTTTTGGATTGATCGTTTTTTTTATCCCTTTTGGTTTTAGTTATATGGTGAATGGATATAATGGAAATGGATTTATCGAAATTTCACACCTCACTTCAAATCATATATTATGTATGTATGAGAAAAGTATAAAGTTGTTTAATTTATATTTTGGCGCGGTATGCAAAATATACATAATGTTTGAAGTGCACCGCGATCCAAAATTTAGACATGCGGATACACGTTATATTAAATATAATTACAAAATTGTGTTTACAGGAAGCATTAAATTTACACTTGTGTATAATATTATATATAGTGGTGTGGAATTCATGCCTCACTCAATTGAGTTGTTGTGCAATCATTAAAACGTATAAATAATAGTTAATCTTTGGATTAATCTGTTTTTCAAAATCAGATTTACTTTTTGTTCTAAAGTAGCAGTTCGAAAATAAATGTCATTCTGTTGCGTAAATGGTATCCAACAATTGACTTATATTATTTTGTATAGATTTACCTTCGGGTGCAAATAGAAAAAGGCCAAGTGTTTTTTATTCGGTTTGGTAAGCCTTGTCGAAAATCTTTTCATGGCATGGTATATCTCCTATTATAAAGTTTACTGATTTAAATTCAATTTTACGCGCCATTGGGACATCATCTTAAATTGAAGGATTACAGAATTTAAAAAAAGTATGATAGCTGATATAAACGGGGAATGTTTGCACTCTTGGCACATAAAAAAAAATTTAAAAGCGAGAAGGAATTGCATACCATTATCAAATAAATTGGTAGCAATACTCTTCAAGCTTCTCTTAACGTTTTTTGTTTTTTTTTTTTTTTTTTTTTAAATTAATGTTTTATGTTTTTCCGCTTATCGAGCGTAAAATCATATCACAGTTGTAAAAGATCAACAGGATGCTTGAATATTATAACAGTTGCTAATGCTGCTTGAGTCTTATAATTAACTTGAGCTTTTGGCACCCATTTTTCTTCCCAAATTTGCAATAATTACTGGATCTTCTTAGATTTGGCAGAAAATATATGCTATGAGTGATATGCGTTATAGTTGCTCGACGCAAAGCGTCTTCCTCACGATTTTTTTGAAAATATAGAGACTCTTTATTTTTTGTTTATGTTTATAGATAACTAAATTTTGTGGGAGAGTGTCCATACATTCGAAATGGTTGGAGTTTTTAGCAAGTTTTTAAGAGCTTTTACACACTGGCAGTTAAGATGATTCATGCACTAAAAAGTTATTGTTGTGGCCTACAAATTGAAGAAAAGCAAAATGCTACGAAAGTAGCATCGTCACTATTTATTTAATAAAAGCAATGTGGACGAATTATAGCATGTTATAGCATGTTTCAGAGCTGAACATTTTCTTAATTTAGAAAAGTAGATTTGTGTCAAAATATTTCTGGAAATATGGACTAAATGTTAATAACTGTCTTCATATAAAAGGAATAGATTTCATTTTTGTTCTGAAATGTTCACCTATAATCTTTCCCCTAATAAAATTTTGACATTTGTTTGAAAAATCTCGTACAGTTTTAAAACCATTAGCTATCTTTACATTGATGTGAGAGTCAAACAAGCAACATTTTTTTTTTTTTTTTTTTTTTAAATATGTTACAAAGACGTTGAGGTAATTGATAATTTTGCTGCCGTTTTAATAATTGCGATACACTTAGCATCAAAAACTCCAATTTTAAAAATAGAACTTGTTTGAGGCAGTGACATTTCACAATCGGCTCCAAGCACACTTATGTAATTTTCCTCGATACCGAAAGAATTAAAGTTTATAGTTTTATTTGATTTGTTTGGAGGATTAGAAACTGTTTGAACTTCATTCTTTATGACTGTCTTTTTTTGTTACAATTAGGACAATTGGTTCTTTCACAAGAAAAGGTTGGTTCTTCCACCCTGTTTCTTTCACAAGAAAAGAAAAAAATATCGGTATTTTGACTAAGAGATTGAAATTCCCATATGGGATCCTATTGTTGACCTCTTCAGTTCTCCCTTAAACTAAGCTTTTGCGGGGGAATAGGTAAGTTTAAACTAGACCTAGCACGTTATGGACATTTTATAATGTCATGATCTCATTGTTTACAGTAATTGCAGAACCTAGATTTCCCTGAAGATTTAAACTACAAGAAAACATCTTCCTTACGAGTAGTTGCAAGCAGCTCTTGTAAAGAAACTCAGATCGATTCATTTTCCCTCGAATTCTGGAAGACTACAAACCGTAACTCTTGTCCAATTGCTCCTTCTCAGTTAGATCACTTTTCGATCTTCGAAATTATGAAACGAATAAATATATTTTCTGAATTGCGCCTTGGTACATGGCAAAAACATTTCGATAAATTTGATGTTGAGGTTACCAAAAACCGTCTTTAAAAGGACGCGCTTTTAACTTTGATTTTAATTTGGGTTTAGAACAGAATCTAATATTACACTTGCATCTAAATTTAAATAAACTCAGTTCGGTAATAATATACCGTTATGTAGCTTTTCTATATATAATACCATTTGCTATAAATTTTATATATGGCGGATATAATGAAACAGATAAAAATTATCAAAATAATCACTGAACGGAGTTAAAAATTATTTCAAAAAATTCACCGGACTACACTTAATATATTCTAGGCCTGTTCTAATGGAGATCAAGGTGACAAATTTTGTATTGTGGTTTACCATGTAAACCGTCGTAGCTTTATATTAGTAGACTTTATTTGGTAAGAAAAGCTGTAACTAGTGGAGAAGAAGTGATACGACTCAAGTAGATGTTGGTTGAAAAGCATTCCAGATTATTAGCTATATGGTATATTATAGCTAGAGTATATTATATAATCATTGGGAATAGCACAAAATGAACAAACTCTTATTTTTTTTTAATTTTACTGATTAAAATTCTCGCAGCAATAAAAATTAAATCTTGACTACTGTATCCTAATATAACCTTCTACCTTACTACAAATCAGGATCCGCTTTAATAATCATTAATATGAAGTTAGGTTTGCGTTCCTATTCTTTTTCCGGTATAATTCATACCCGTGTTATTATTCGAGACCAATTTTTGAAGCTTAAAACCTCCACAATCAACCATATCTGTTATGTTATGGTCTCTGAACCAAAGGTGCTATAATGAATATATTTTTTAATCTGCGGAAGCGGGTTGTCTGATGGTTCTTATGACCATGCATGGAGCAAAAGATGTATACAATGTGCTACTGTATATTACAATAGTAACTTATACTCGTTGATTTGCACTTGTTTGCTCTCACGGGTCGTTGTTGTCTTTTCTATTGGTTCAGTTGGCTCAGTTGGTTCAGTTAACTTTGGTCTTAACTGACCAAATTGTATATACACTCAAACAAAATATTATGCTGTTCCTAACCTTAGAATCCAATAAACACATATTAAATTTAACCAAAAATTATCTTTCACATAATTTAGCTTTTAAAGTGTATTTATAGAATCTGAACATAATTAAAGCAAGAACTTTCATCTTAATCGTAATTTGCCCTAATTTCAACCGTTCTTTTTCAAGCATCAAACATTAACATTAAACTACCGTTGATGGTTTTATAGAGGTTTTAGCTAAAATTTAAATTTTAGCTTGCTCCAACTATAAATTTGAATTTTATTTGCAAAACACTGCAGGATTTAGTGAAGTTAATAAAAGCAATGGTAATTACATAATATTCTCTGGCAGAGCCGTGGTACGTGCAAAAAGCATGGTCATAATAAAAACAACTAAAATCAAGGAAATATTCTGGAATGGAAACCAAAAAGCAACAGAATATTTGTAAAAATTTTACATTAGTAAATAAAAAACAATCATCATCCTTCAACCGAGAAGTGCAGTTGAAAAAACGAAAGACAAATTCTTTAAACCTCTATAATCAACAATTATACCAAGAACTCACAGAAACGACATCAAAATAATACAAAAAAATTTCAATGTGAAAATTGGAGCTGATAATATTGACCTTACCTTCAAACTATACTCAAAACCAACCTAAACTACCTCAATGCAGGAGATTTTGAAACCAAATTGAAATTTAAATCAACAGTTTTTGATACAGGGTGTTTTAAATATTTAGTTCAGAAATATAATCCTTACAAATATTAAACAGTATATTCCAAAATATTTTTCGCAGAGCAACAAACAATAAACTATAAGTATCTTGCATCTGCATACGTTGTTGAGCAATGATTCTTTCTAAAAAAAATCTAAAAAAAATATTCTCCGTTGCAATTTAAAATACTTGAAAAAAAGAAATTAATCCTAAAAATTGCGGTGCAGTTTTGCTCAAAAACAAGAAAAATAACTTGTAAAAAGCATTTTTTAGTAAAAAGCTCAAAATTTTACAGTTTTAGATATTAAAAATCAGATTTCATAATATTCAGTTTTCCTAAAAAACTTAAATTTAGTTTGCCTTGACTTAGTTTGCTCTACAATCTTCTAATACGTTATTTGTACCTACGTGCAATAATTTTTTACGCACACAGTTTATTCGTAAAATTTTTTTTGATCAGTAAAATAGTAGGCGATGATTATAAACTCCTTTGAACGTTGAAAAAACAAAAATTATAAATGTTCATTAGTTTTGTGAAATTGTCTAGTGTTGTGTTAGTGTTGTGAATCAAAAATTTGATATAATTTAAGAAAATGAATATTATAATGGCACACTACTCAGGTGAGGTGTACATTGATTTACTTTCTGTTTATGGATTTTGAGAGCGTAATGCATCATCAGCAATGAATATCAACGAATTCGGTCACCTCAAGTGGATTAAAAATGCATTGATTTGAAGTTTTTAATTTTACAATAAATATCCTTCTTATAAAAAGCAGAATTTCAAAATTGTTCTAAATGGTGATCTTAAAAATTTTAAATTTTAATCATAAAAAACCGAGAAAATTTATGTAATTTTTATCTCATTGTTAACACAAACCATATCCTAATTCTTCTTTTAAAGCAACTTGAAGCTTAATATTATGCATAAACGCACATTGTGGCTAACATACAAAATGCTCCAGCCCTTATATTTTCAAAGTTTCGTTGAATTTGTTAATATGTGTCAAAATAAAATTTTCGAAGCATTGAAAAGCCATAGTGTCACCATAGATTTTGCTGTATTAAAGTCACATTAGTTTCCCTACCATTGCAACTTAACTGAAAAATCTATGGCTATCCAAACGGTAATACGATTTATATTTCCGGAAAAAAAACCTGAAACAAATTCTATTTTTGATCTGTTGTGATAACGCCAAATTGGGATACATAATTGTTCACTAATGTCTTGGCAATGGTAACTGCTGATATATTTATCATGCAGTACGCTTCAAATCACCGTGTAAAACGATTAACACATAGGTTAAGAGAGGTGCTCATCCGTTAGGTCGAAGAAGTGGTCTTAAGATGTCTTTATGGATATGTTCAAATTGACCTGATGGAAAATTTTCCATGTGGTGATTTTGTTTGTCGCTAACCTTGGATTTTAGGCAATATAAACCAAATTTTGCCCTTCGATGTACATCCTGATTTATATTGGGCCAAAAGTATCGAGATCAATTTACGTATAGATGATTCGATGTAGAGGTTCTGCATATAAGTCAGTTGTTCCCTGTTGATATTTTGCAACATATTTCCAAGCCAAGAAATTTGAAAAGCTCTATATTGTTTTAGTGACAAACGGAACCAGAAAATAAATTTTGAAGTTCTAACAAAAAAAGCCGAAGTGAGGCTCGACTGTGGCAGTTTCTTGATCTGATGTGCAAGGTAGAGTATTAGCGACCACATTATCTAGGATGTGTTGAATATCAGTGCTAAATTGAGTGATGTAATCCAAGTAACGTGATTGTCTTGAACTGCGTTCAGTTTTTGTCTCAATTACTCTTATGGTTGTGTAAATTATAGTTGTATAGGGTTGATAACCCACTTTTGAGCTGAGTGAATGCATTCTGAAGGACCAAGAAACATTCTCGGCTGTTTATTTCATCAATTTTCGGTATGAACTCCTTTGATTAAGGAAGAAGCTGAAAATTCTCTTATGGCATTAATTCGTTCGTTGATGGCAGAATACCATTAGGGGCGATCTTGTGCACGGCTGATAAAATCAATACTCGAAATATATTTGCATTTAGTGGTCTTGATGTGAACGTCAAACTCCCCTAGCTTTCGGGATAGTTGTTCTAAGTATAGTTTGTGTTGTTCCTTAGTTGTGGTGAAGCCACAAGACTGCTTCATCAGGTTGCAAGGACTTTGGCTAGGCCAACAAGGTAATTTTAATAGTCTGTGGTATCCGTTGAATCAAGAGCGACTTGATAATTTAAGAAGTACAATTTGGTCCAGCCAATTAACAAATATGATGGAGTGCTTCCGAAGGCGGCCTGTATCTGATACCTCCTTCACTCAGGAGAGTTTCGAATATGAGGTTGACGACGTTAATCTGTATAACTGTTTAAGAATCTCGTATATATTACATAATTTGATAACCCTATACACATGGGAAACAACTTTAGAGCAGCTCTTCTTAAATCAAATAAAGTATTATAGGGAATCTAATAAAATACCGCCTTAATTATGCATTTATACACTGCCGCAGTTCTCTTTGAATGTCTTTTAAACGCGAACTGACATCAGAAAATTATTCGTACTGTGTATTTTTTACATCAACAGAAGATCACATCAATAGAGATTGATATCATCCAGTCATAAACATTTTAATTTGCATCTCGTACACTTGTTATATAAGCCAACTGCAACAGCTTTTAGTAAAGTTCTCCGTATTACTTCTTTTATATTGGATCGATTTTAAGCCCATTAACCTGTAACTGATGATGATGATGATGATGATGATGATGTTATCGCAACAAACGAAGAAACCATAAAAATATACAGCTATGCCATAAACGAACCATGTGCATAATGCAATTCCTACATCTAACCACAAAATTGTATCTTTCTATAATCTAATCTTTTATAATCTCCTTAAAATAGAATCAAACGTATCTGCACACCTCAAAAGGTATATGTATATATACGTATGAATCGATAAGTCGCACAAGACAAATTTTTTTTACGTTCTTACAGTGCGACAGATCACGATATTCGTAGAAATATATTATGATCACCGCACATTGGATTTAAAATATTTGGATAATACGATGATCGGTACGAATCCGCAAAGTGCGAGAGGGAGAGAAGGGTACAAAAATTATCTTAAGTCCGAAAAAAGGGTGAAAATTAATTGATCGGATTGGAACAAGTTTTAATGATCTTAACGTAAAATGAATGAAAGAAATCACGGGAAAAATAAATTTATAATTTACATAAACGTGCGCAGGTAGGTAAATTTTATTTTTAAATTCTATTATTTGTAATTATACTTTAGAGTACAGTCAGTACATAAGACATATAATATATGCATAGGCAGAACAAAACTTGTACAGAATAGAAAAAATTTCTAAAGAATGGCGTGCGAATGCAGATTTAATTAAAGACAAATATTGATTTTTAATTTGTTTATTACAAAAGAGATATACCTATATATAAAACAGGTAGGTAAATAAGAAATCCGTTTAATAGAGTTATGTGTAAAAAGATTGGTATATTCGATTTGGTTATAATAATACGCAGATTTGTGATGGGTGTGCGATATGCTATGCAAAATTATTACTTTGATTGTAAAGAAGGCCGCTACGTTCTATTTTTCTGGAATGCGATTGTGATTTCTTTTCCATGTGTTTTTGATAAATGATGTAATAGTATTGAATTAATCCAAACAAGGTTGACCGGTGACCTAAAATTTGTCAAGAACACAAGTAACACTTCTTACTGACATACCTTAGAAGAAGATCGTGAAACATATTATGGAATTAATTACAAAAGCATGCATAAACACGAGCATGCATAAACATGTTGGGCATGTTTTGGGATCCTACAGAAGATCATTTTAATATAATCATCAATTATTACAGATTAACTGTTGACTAATCTTATGCAAAAGGTTCTAGGTGTTGTAAATGTTGCTGTCGAAAAGTGTTACTGCTCCATGAAAAGCTCATTGGATAAGATGTTTTCTATTGTTTACTAGTATTCAAGCTAAATCTGATTCTGGTATAACTATAGAGTCACAAAAAATCTAATTGAAATCTTGCTGATTTAATCTCAAGTAGACCATTTCCTGAATCGTCAATTAGATCTAGTCTGAATTTTCTCCAAAAATTCAAGAACAAAATAAATGTTACGGTTGTCGCTGCAAATATGCCTTTAACTCGTCGACGATCTCTATATATTTCAAATGAGATTTGACTTTTTTCCTATATTAAAACGTATTTAGCCGTATTTGTATGACTTACTG
Organism: Tipula confusa; assembly: GCA_963556175.1. Lineage (NCBI taxonomy): Eukaryota > Metazoa > Arthropoda > Insecta > Diptera > Tipulidae > Tipula > Tipula confusa. The sequence goes on along the minus strand of OY744476.1, from coordinate 79,129,467 downwards.
CAAAAGTAATGGTTCTGTTAGTGGCTCCAGATATTACTGCTGCATCATTTATCGGAACATTTAGATGGTAACATATCCACTCATGGATTGTGCAAAACGGCAATTAAACTAACTGCGTAAAGCAGCAAATTCTGAATTGCTTGGGCTGCACAACATACTTTACAATACTGATATGCAAAGTTAGATTAGTTCACTAACATAAGCAACGTTAAAAAAGCGTGAACTTTGTGCTACATGATATATTTTCATATTTTGGAAGAATCTACGGATTACAGATTCAAATCTGTCAAGTAACACATTTACCTAACAATGGGGAACGCCAACCTTCCTAATAAGAAATTTTAGATAGTGGTGAAATATGTGGAGTCTATTTTGAATTCTCGTCCTATTACTACAATTGTTAAAAATGATAATTGGGGTTTATTAACACCAGGACATTTTTTTTATTGGACCAGTATTATTTAGAACAAATGAACCAAACCTTGGAAGCTCAACATCTTTTTGTAATATTTTTTGCATAACTTAGAATTTTAAAAAGCTTTTGAAACTAAAAAAGTGCAGTTAGATTTACTCTGGGAAATATATAATTTTTCTAAACAGAACCTAAAACGCTGGTAAAACTTTTATTGAGTGTTACTATTTTTATTGATAAGCTTTTTATTAAGCTTTAACATGAACTAAGTGTTTAAGTTACTTCTACAAGTTTTTCATTAGTCTTAACCGAATAAAATATTGGTATCAGCTTTAGGCAAACCAAATAGAGATTAAAATAGAGTTTAAAATACTTTTAAAACTTTTATAATTTAAAACAGACATTTAATGGGAATTTTAAAAATCATTAAGCTCACAGAACTGCAACTGTATTAAATTAATTAAAAGCTTCATTAATATAAGAACCAGTACTATGAGCTATATTTTTTTATTTGCTCGACAAGTAGTTTTATTGTTGGCTTTCAAATCTGTTTATCTTTTGCAAACATAATAGATTATACTTTTAAACGTTAAACAAAAATAAAACCGGAAGACATTTGCTTCCAATTTCTACTGTCAAAATTTATAAGTGACAAAATATTGGTGCGTGTTTTGTTAAATGACAACATAATTTAAAGTCATAAGCTTACATTGAACAATGTTAGGTTTGTGGATAAGAATGGCCTTGGGATGTTTCCCAAGGCCATTCTTATCCTGGAGAGGGAGGGAGGTATACATTTAAAAATATATAATATTTTTTATAATTTTTATTTTTTTTGTATTTTCTGTATTAATTATATTTTTTATTTTTTTATATTTTTTTTATTTTTTATATTTTTTATATTTTTTATATTTTTTATATTTTCTATATCTATATTTTCTATATCTATTTTTGTTTATTATATTTTTTTATTGTTTATCTTTCTTATATTTCTTATATTTTCCATATTTTTTATATTTTTTATATTTTTAAAATTTTTTATATTTTTTATATTTTTTATATTTTTTATATTTTTTATATTTTTTATATTTTTTATATTTTTTATGTTTTTTATATTTTTTATATTTTTTATATTTTTTATATTTTTTATATTTTTTATATTTTTTATATTTTTTATATTTTTTATATTTTTTATATTTTTTATGTTTTTTATATTTTTTATATTTTTCATATTTTTTATATTTTTTATATTTTTTATATTTTTTATATTTTTTATATTTTTTATATTTTTTATATTTTTTATATTTTTTATATTTTTTATATTTTTTATATTTTTTACATTTTTTATATTTTTTATTATATTTATATTTTTTTATTATAATTATGTTTTATTCATTTTCCATATTTTTTATATTTCTTACATTTTGTATATTTTTTATATTTTTTACATTTTTTATATTTTTTAAATTTTTTAAATATTTTATTTTATATATTTTTGAAATATAATGTTTGAATTAGTTTTGATTAAACTAAAATTCACATTGCACTTTATATTTAAAGAAAAAGCTGTTAGTAAAGATCTTGTAAAAGCTTAAAAAGAAATATTTAATAAGATTTCTTAATAAAATTTTTACCTGGCAAAATGTATCATTATTTGGCCTTTCAATAACCGTAAAAGCCAAAAACAATTTAATTCCGAACTAAATTTTTTTGGATGAGCTTTTATTTTTTAAATGTGAACAATACTTAAAAAACCGATAACAATTTGTATTAGCGAAAAACTTATATAAAATTCTGCATTCAAAGACAGAGTTTTAAAAGTTGTAAGCGCATTACAATAATAAATTAGTGTTAGGCTTTTTTAAAATAGTAAAGTTGGTTAAAGGATTTAGATTACTTGCTGAGCTCATCTGGGAGTTTTCCCTTATTCTTTACTAAATAAAGTACGAGTTGTTAATTTTAAAGAATATTATACTAAAATGTGGTACATTTTTTAAACGAGCTTTGGTATTAAGTTTAAAACTATTTAAAAGTGGCTTTTAATTTTTTTATTATTTTACTAAATTAAACTAGTAACTATATTACTTCTCCAAATTAAAAAAAAATTCTTAATTTTTCAAGGATGAAAATACTTATTTTAAGAGATCAAGAAAAAAGAGCTTTCTAACTGTATATACAAATAATATTGAACTCTGTAAAAAAGGTTTTTTAAAACGAAGCTTTAAAGAGCTTTAACGCTTTTTAAATATGTTTAGTTTGATTGATTGATTGATTGATTGATTGATCAATCAATCAATCAATCAAACTAAACATATTTTTAAATGTGTTTAGTTTAAATAAAAATATAGAACCACGAACTTCATGGAACTACATAATTTTTATTTTTTTTTTTAAAACTTGGTAAAAGCTTTGTTTGACTGCAGTTTTTAAAAACCATTTTAAAATTGTATGGTTTTGATCATTAAAATTTTTTTTAAATGTTCACTTTAAAAGTGATTGCTAATACTACTTCAAAAAGAAAAATTATCGCAAAGCTTTTATGAGCTTTAAATTTTTTTAAGCTTAAAAAATACAAATGTCCATAAATTCTGAATAAATTCACTCTGAAAATATAAAATATTAATAATATTATAGTTATGATCTTTTATAAATAAAGTTCAAAGTTTAACTAATAATTCAAAGCTTTATAAATAATTATATTAATCCGTTTTTTAATTGGAGATTTGCTTAAATATTTCCTTAATACAAACTTCTAAACAAAGTCAACCACCTATATGGAGTTAATTTTATCAATTCGAGAATTGAAAGTTTTTCAAAGAAAAAATGCAGCTATCCACTTGTTAAAATATAAGTGTTTCAATATTTAAATATTTATTGAGCTTTTATATTTTGACCTTTTTTATATATCAGCAAATATTATTCCCTAACTAGATCATACAGTGTCAGGTATCAATATCCTAGAAAAATGCATTTGAATGTTCTGAAATTGAAGGACCGTTTTTGGAGTGGCCAAATGGAACACCAATAAGAAAAATTGAAGGTTCATCTGACATTAGTAGTAGCTTTTTGTGAACAATTGTGTTTCATAAAAAATCTCTAGTTAGAAGTAACTTTTATATTGTATTGGCACCACAAAACATTCTTAAATTTTTTAAATATGATGGAGCTTTATAAAAGTAGCTAAGTCTAGTAAAAAGTTTTATCGCCTAATGCCAATTGTTGTACAGTATAAAAGCTAATGAATATTTAATGCTAATAGTTTTATAAATTTTTTATGATCAGCCTAATTATATCTAGCTTAAAGCTCGCTGAGTAAATATTTTAAAAGCTTAAACAAGAAGTACCCGAGTAATTGGCACAGTGGTTAAAGCTGCGTTGTTTGTGGTTTTGAGAGGTAAATCATTGCAACTCGAAATTGTTTGGCATAATTAAGTATATTACCAATGGGCATATCGATAAGAAAAATTCAACGACTGATAATTCTTTTGTATACATGCGGGTAAACATTAAATGACTTTCAATGAAATATTAGTCCTATATATAACGAAACCAACAAAATTTTCCTTTAATCTTTTCACGACAAAACCCAAATGAATTCTCCTCACCAACTTTGATAAAGTGTTACCAAAAACATTAAAATAAAATCAAAAAGCCATCAATTTTAATTGCTTTGGCCGTAAAATTTAATAATTTTATATATATTTTCAAAATATTATTTTCGATTTTCGTATAATCGTACAATATATTAAATACAAATTCACGAATAAATATAAAATAAAATATCCTTTAGGCTACTTGTATCCTTTTTTGTTGTTGAAACCGAAAAAAATAAAATATTTTCATTTTTTTTTTAGCTTTGGTGAATGCTCACCAAATGCTGCGCTTTGATATCGGCTACATATACATATCGACAATACATAAAATATAAACGCGGGACGGGACAGTACATTTACATTTATGGAATATATATAACAACATCACAAAATATAAAAGAATCGAAACACTTCAATGATGATTTGCGTTTTGGTTGTCGGTTCGTAAAATTTATGATGATCATGTTTTTTGTTATTGAAAACATGAAGACGAAGAAGTAGCATGAAATCAATAATAAATTTGAAATTTTATATTTGCGATCGCCGATCGTATATTTATTTTTTTATTTGTTATATTTCAGAAATGATTTAGTTTTTATTATGTCCCCAGATGTGCAAATCGGTGGTTTTGTTGTTTCAAAAACTACAACCCACTCTAACTTTAGTATTACTCCAGTGATGACTTTAGATATCATCGTTAATGAGATATTCGTGCTACTCGTATGTAAGAACAGCGGTGGCCATATATGGTCGTTTAAACAAATAAAAAATATTATGATCTTTTATAGAGCTTTAGAACTTTAAAGCTTTCGATACATTTTTGAAAAAAAAATTTAAAGTTCAAAATTTTATATCGCGAGATTGGGTTCTATGTTATTTATTCAGAATTTTTGGTTTTAACTAATTTCCATTTAATTTGGTAAAGCTTTTAAAGCTGAAGTTTTCTAAATTTATTGTTTGTTTTGAAGTTTGTTTTTATAAACAAAAAAGCTTTAACAGTTAATTAGAAAAATAAATTTAAATTTAAAAAACTTTTTGAAATTTCACTTTTCAGAAAGTTAACTTGCCTGACAAGCTTTAAATACTTTTGTTTTTTTTTTGTGTTTTATAGCCGATTTACATTCAACGAATTTTTCATCTTGAAAAAACGAGACACTAGATTGAAAAATTATGCAAGTCGGACCGAGACTTATTTTGTTCTTGTAAAAATAAAAAGGGGAAACCCGAGATCCCAACCCAAAAACAGTAATAAAAAACTGTTTTTTTTACCGGATGAGACGTTTTATTTTTTTGTAGCAAAACATATAAAAAGATTACAATACATGTATACAATTAGTTTGATATACTATGCTTTAATCACTCACACAAATCAAAACAAAATGATCGATTTTATTTCAATTTTACAAAATTTATTTCAAGATCAACTTCTTCTACAAAATTCGTTGAATGTAAATCGGCTATTAGCAGTAGCGAAAAAATGATAACTGTTTCAAATGATTTTTAGCTTTAGAAATATTTATTATGGCTTTTTGTCTCCCTATTCATGGCTTTTAAGTTAAAAAATTAACTACTAAAAGTGCTTTATTGAACATTTAAATTTATTGTTCATAATTTAATATCTTTCGTACAGAATTTAACTGTCTAAATAGTAATGTCTAAAGTCCAAATATTTCATATTTAATTTATAACTTGGAGCGAGCTTTTGTAGGTTTACATTTAATAAATAAGCAGTTTGTAACAAATTTAACTTAAAGCTTTCTTCAATTAAATAATGAATTTGGAAGATTTTCAAATCAAGTAAAAGTTTTTAATTAAATCAGGTACACGAAAAAAAGCTTTGAAATTTTTTCATTACATATTAAATAGATATTAAAACATTTATACTGTATTTAATATGTAATTATATTATATTGTCTGTTATAAACATATTAAATAATTAAAAGCTTTAATAGAGCTTTAGTATTTTAAATTTTTCTTTATTTTTTTAAAAAGTAGAATAACTATTGTAAAAGTCCTGATTTTCATAAAACTTAAAAGCTTTTTATTTAAATTACTAAATGTTTTCATTTAAAAATTGATCAAACTTAGAATAAAATGTTCCGGCATAAAAGTTATTGTTTTTTAGTATTAGCAGTAAGAAAAAAGTCTTCAACTAATTTAAATGTTTAATGGTTTTAGAAATACAAATATGTAGAGAGCTTTTCATTTTTTTGAATTAGTTAAAAGAAGCGTCTGATTTAAAAGAAAAAATATAACTTATTTACTTTATTTGAAGTTAAAAAAAAGCTTACATTAGGAAAATAAATTCTATGTTGCCTATAAAAAGTTCACAATGTAAGAAAAATATGCTTTACAATTTTTATGAAACACATTTTCAGTTACCTATGTGAATTATTTTAATAATCACTAAAAGCTCTATATTGTAATAATTAAAATAAAAAAGCTTCGTTACAGAACTAAATTGCTTAACTCTCGAGCTTTTAAATTTACACTTCAATTTTATGAATAACGCAAAGTTGTGTTAAACTAAATTTAGTGATTTGCTTTTACATAATAAAATAACTATTAACTCAGATAAAGTTTAAGAAACTTAAAGCTCTTTTTATATTTTTAAATATAGTTGACTTTTAAAAAAGTTTAATTTTATTACTAAACAGTGTTTAGTTAAAGTTCAGAAAATTTTAAAAACATAAATAAAGTTACAAAACTGATAAAGCTTTTAAAGCTGAAAAAATGTAAAATGAAACTTTAATTTTGATGTAAAATATAAATTAGCTTTGAAATTTTTTTGCAATAATAAGCTTAAAAAGTAACTTATATTCTAATAAGAAAACCTAAAATTAATACATATTAGATTTTAACAAAATTGATTAAACATTCAAAATCAATTGAATTAACCTTTTTATGGCAGATACGTCATATAATAGCACGAAAATCTAACTTAAATACACATTATTTGACACAAAATTTTAAAATTATTACAAATTAGATTTTAAAATACTTGATTAAACATTCAAAATCAATTGAAATAACAGTTTTATGACAAATACGTTATGCAATCACCGAAAATCTAATTTATATGCATTTTATTTTACACAAAAGTTAAAATTAATACCCTCCTTAATTTGACCTATTTGTGTTTGCATGATTAAATCATAACATGCTTTAAAACATTAAAGTTCTATTTATATGTTTAAAAACCTGATTTTTTAAAAATGGTTCAATTTAACTAATCAACTGTGTAATGTTAAAATCTTTTCAAAAATTTTGTAAATTGCTTCCATATATGCTTTTTCCTTTAATATCAAATTTTTTATATACTAATTATATTAATAAAAATAAATATAAATAAATAAAAATAAATTGGAACAATTAACAAAACTTTAAATAAAGTGACACAAAATATTAAAACTTTTCAACTAAAATAAATTTAAATATGAAAAGTCTATCGGTAAACTTTTCATATTTAGAAATTTGACCAGCCTACTAATTTTTATACACTTTTATTTTTTTCGTATATTTGTAGCAGTGAATAAGTGCTTATTAGTTTTTAAAATATTAAATGAAGAAAGCTTCAGAGTTTAATCAATTGTAGAAAATGAACTTTGGATACATTAAATGTCATAAACGAATCATAAGACAATAATATTAAAAGTTATATTTTCCTATACTAATGTATATATTAAAAGCTTATTATACAAACTTATATACATAAATGAAAATTAATTACAAAAATTTTATATTGTAAATTTAAATTTTTTGATTAAAATTTAAAAGCTTTAGTAAAAGAACTTAAACATTCACTCTCAAGGTATATCTAAGTAGTTTAAAGAGTAAGATCTTTAAACTACTTAGATATACCTTTATTTGTTTTAGTTTAATTAATTTTAAACATTAATTAACAGGTTAAATAGGATTTAAATATATTATTACTGTTTTAAAATTGTAAGTTTGTATAAATGCGAGCTTTGTCCGTGTTTATTAAAGTTTTTTCGTCGTTACACAATGGTTTTGGTAATAACTCAATAGACCATCTCAATTTACTTTTATTGCTTTAGTTAAGTAAAAAATTTAGTACATAAAAGCTCCGATAATTTTTAAAATTCATAAAAGCTTTAAACAAATAAGATTTATTAAATGTTTACTGCAGAAAAAAATCATTTGATATTATTTGCTATTTGATATCACGAAATAGTTGTCAGCTTTACCATTTATAAAAAGCGCCTTAAAAAATTGCTATGGTTTTAATTTTTATTTCTTTTTAAATTTTATCTGATTTATTTTAGTATTATTAAACAACATGATACCGTAGTAACAAATTAAAAGCACTTTAACTAAATTTTAAGATTATGCTGAAGCTTTAAAGTGTTACGCTTAAGTCTATGTTTGAAACTTTAACATTAAAGCCATTTATACAGTTGTAACGTAAAGCTTATTTAAAATTAAAATCAGATATATTTAGAAATCCAAAAGGCTTTCAGAAGTTTAGTATTTTAAAACTTACTTGTTTAAATTACTACTTAAGCTTTCTATTTAGTATTTTTATAAAGCGAGAGGATTAAAAAGCTCAATAATATTTTTAAAATTAAAATTGGTTGTTTGTTTCAACATTTTCTTATGAATGAGCTTCAGATATACAAATCGGTTACTAATATGAATTTTAAAGTTTTACTACATGAGGTTATCCATGCCTTTTCCAATATTTTTTTACTATGGGAAACAAAAGCTTTCAACATATTATATTTAATGATAAAAATATTGAAGGCTCGATATCTATACACATTAACTCCTGATTAATATACTGAAACTAAACACAATGCATCAACTAGCTTAAGGTCTGTACAACACTGCTACTTTATAATATACTAAATTTGGAAGTTTAGCGCATTTTGTGTTAAATATCAGAGCCCAATATAATATGATTATAAAAACTATGTTGTAGAATTAGACTAATTACTGGAGCGTATAGGCTTAAATAATTTACTTATTTACTTAACTGTGTAAAGTTTAACTCTATTGTATGCGAAAAGATTAGAAAATTTCTAATTTTTACCTAATTTTTAGTGATTGACCAAATTGATAAAGATATAGATAAGTTTAAATAAGCTTGAAAGCCTCTAAAGCTCTATTTATTTCTAAACCATTACAAAAATAATAACTATAGTTTGATTATACATTTACAAATGTATTTTATATATACAACTTAAAATTATAATTATAATTATAAAAATAACTTAAAATTATAAATGAAAATTATAGATGATGTTTATAAAGAATTAGCAAAGTCAACGGAACATTTTAATACTAAAGTATTGTTTAGTTAAAATAGGCCTTTAGGCCCGTTGCACATTTAAGCGAAAACATACACATAACATCGCTCACACATACATGGATGCAATTGTCGCACATTCAATATTAAAAACAAAACTAAATTGAATTTTAATATAAAGGAGGCTTTAATTTAATATTAAAATTGTCAATATACGTGTGAGTAATATCGCTGATATTAGTAAGGGAAATAATACAACTCGAGCTATGTTAGTTTTCATCGTTTGAAACAAAAAATATCTCGCATAGCTTAGCTCAAGTGTCCAAAGACATTTAAACATTTGATATACCACCCATTAGCTAAAATAAGCAACCGACCTTATCGTTCCGAACTATTTTTCATTTTTTCAAAGCTTGGGGAAGAAAAATTATTAGGATTAATCAATTTAACTAGTCAAAGCTTTACTCCAAATTATTATAAAGTTCACAGGTCATAATTGGTTGTAGCAAAAAAAATTAAATTGTTAAATTTTTAAAAAGCTCGTAAAAATTACATTACGGCTTCATTTTTAAGGGACGTAAATTTAAGGGACCCGAATGTCGTTCTATTTGTAATATTTAGTGCTCTTTAAATTCTAATTAGAATTATTTACATTACTTCCATACTACTAATTTGCATTTTTCCACAGTTTATATCGACAAAGTGATAATAAATTTTGTCATCACAATTTTTGATTAGTGGGGATAATAAGCAAAAATAAAAATTTTTCTTGTTCATTGGTTATAATTTTTGATTGTTCGAAGTAAAATAAATAAACAAATCTAGTATGTCAATGAAGAATAAAGGAAGATCGCGGTCGACTGGAGAAACAAATTAAAACAAAAAAGTGGATGTTACCTCATTGCAAATACATATTAGACAAATATAAAGCTTGTTTAAATGAAATTGTAACATACGTAAATTGTGATTTGATGCTTAAAACTGAATTAGTATCCAAAACACAATCTAACGACCAATATCGTGGAAAATTGTTGTGAGTTTTCAAACGATATCACTCGTTGGTCAGAAACTGTAACTATGACAAGGCAAGATTACTTTATTAAAAACAAACCATCGCCTATTTGTAGTATTCTAAGTTAATTCATCTAAATTGATGTCTATCAAAACAACAAGACAAATAAATGGGAGCTTAAACAAAAGTACACAAACGAGAACGGTGTCTATTCATAATTTCCAGGCCAAAACAAGTAGGTCGCATCGATTTATCTCTAATTAGAAATCATGACTGTGAGCCTCATTTCTGGAGAGAATCATAAAAAGGATCGTAACAACCATATTAATTCCATTGGGGCTTTCAATTTGTTATCTGAATTTTATCCATTTCTTAGAGCACATAAAAGTCAACATGCCAATCTTGGTAAATGGTCGACCATTTATGATTAATTTAATAAGCTGATGGGTGATAAAGTCAGACGGGACATAGTTCAAAAAAGAAATGAATCAAAATTGTGTTATCTAATCGACTCACTCGACATTAGCCACATTGATCAGCTTGCAGTAGTTATACGATATGCCTTTAAAGACGTAGTCTATATGCGAATTTTCTATTATTTTTTTCTATTAATTTACATACAGTAAAAAACATAGAGAATGTTATATTGAAGATTTTAGAAAGTTTTGGCATACATATTAAAAACTACCGATGACAAGACTATCATAATGCTTCCAATATGTTAGATCGATATAATGGTCTACAAAATCTTATTAAGCCACATAGTTCTTGTGCCGATTTTATTCCGAGTTCGAGCTATCCGTTAAATTTAATCGGTGTAGCTGCTGCTGAAAGTTTATTTGAAACAACGGACTTTTTTTGAAATATTTTTTTATTTTTATTTTATATTTCAAATTTAATTTTGTTCAGTGCTGCAAACAAATGTTAAATTGGAAAGTCAATTTGGTTTTAAAAGCTGTATGAAGTTTCTTATATTACTATCAAAGATTCGTTAGTTTCCGGTTGGAAAGCCGATGTATTATTTATTTTTTTTTTTAAAAAGCAGACATATGTTTTTAGAAACTGGACCCAAAAAGCTAGCATCCTGATCAGTTAAAATTGGCATATTGATTTATGAAATTGTTAAGGAATGCATTTGTAATGGTTTCGGCTATCTAATTTTGTATCGGAACAGCCTCATCGCATTTAGTAAAATCGTCCTTGAGATTTAATATATATTTATTTTTATGATAACTTGTTAGAAAAGAACGAAAGATATGAAGCAATATACTATTCGAAAGACTTGGCAGAATACGAGGTTCCTGTCATAGGCATTTTATTGTCTAAAACGGTGACGATTTGCTTACGTAAGAGTATAGCAATTTTCAAACCATACGATATTAAAGAGACCCTGGAGACATTATACATGGTAATAAGGCAATCTATTTGTCTTAATAAAATTTTGCATTACTCTTGTCGACAGCAAGTACGGATAGTTAAGGGTTGCCTCAACCTTGAAGTCAAATAAGTACCAAAAGAACGCATTGTTTATACAGTAGTGAAAGATACTCCAGCTAATCTAATAGAAGGTGGAAGGCAGGATGAAGTGTTTGGATCTCTAATAAGTGTATTATATATCTTCTTAAGGAGAATAGGTTCTAAATTAATCAAACTACGAGCACAAGATCATCTGTATAAACCAAAACGAGAATAAGCTGCAATGCCTCACATTAATTGAATCTTAGTTCTGGAAATTTATCAGCCACTGTTACTTTATTCAAAATAAAGTTAAAAAGCTCTGAACAAATGGGATATCTTTTTTGCTTAACAGGGCTGTACAGTGTTATACCACTTAATAGTGATGCTCTCTCAAAGGCAGGTCTTAATAGAACAATTATTCAAACAAAGTGGTATGTACTGATGTAAGCAGTCAATTACAAAATCTAACCTGACGGTACCAAAAGTCATTGCCAAATCAATAGAGAAAACGAAAACCCTATTTCAGGCAGGCTTCTCTTCATCAAGTACTCAAGGGATGGCAAACATGGAGGTTTTTCTTTAGGAATGGCCCATGTTTATCTTTTGAGCACCACAAATATAAATGTTATTCGGACACAAAGCTCTATTACTGGTACCTCGTTTAGATATAAATCTCGTGGACGTTCCAACTACCAAAGCGACAGGAAATTGAGTCTAAGTTACTGGTTTGTGACTTTAATATGTGCGGGTCCTCAAGCAAGGTATTAGGACTGTCAGTAGCGAAAATTTTACGTGATGAGAAAAAACGTGACACAGAGATGTAAACGAATCAAGAGGTATACTTGAAAGGACGACAAATAGACATACATTATAACGATGCCACAGTACGAAAGGTAGAATCAAAACCACCAGACAAATAACTTATTCACAAACTGACTATAAATAAACTGACCAACAATTATAAGTTGAATAAACCCAAAACTTGATATTGATTGATAACGTATAGTATGGAATTCTAAAGCTTAATACATTAAGTTCAAGGACATCAGGTCATCATAATTATAATACTTTTAGCATTTTTACTATATAATAAAGTGTTAAACGGTCATTTTCCAATTTCAAGAATCATTGAAATTATGAAATTGTAACCCATTCGTTAAATTATTATAATTACGACCATATTATTCGCTTAAAGTTCGAATTTTATAAATTTTATGCTCGTCAAACCACACAAAGTGTTTGTTTATGTACATATAAGATTTAAAACAGTATAAGGACATAAATATATGAATATAAAATACATAATTTTTTATGATTCTGATTTGATCATAAAGCAAAAATTTTATATATTTGCAAAACGCAAAATAAAAAATCATAAAAATTATGAAAATCCATTAAAATTATGCAAAATCAGAAAACATAAAAAAAAAATTTTTTGTTTGTGAAATATTTACTCGTACAAGATGAGAAAAGTACCGAAATTATGATCCTTTTGTTCCTTTTTTTATGGTGTTTCGATTTAGCTTCTTGCCTTTTTTTCTCTTTTTAGAGATCATATTATTATTATGTATTAGGTCTGTAAATTATTTATTGCGATGTGCTGTAATCATATTTTATGATGTATCGTTATGTTGTTGTCGAATTAAATTGGGTTTTTAGTATTATAACCTATGTATATATAGGGTGTCCTGCAATTGAAACCTATTTGTTCTTTTCCGCCATTTCTTTTCTTTTTACGTGCTTTTCTTTTATTTTCAAACCTGCACTAACGGGGGCCATACATTTATTTGTTGGGGAAACGGACAACATCTGGGACGTGAACCAGGCCAATTTTTTCTCTGACCACCTATGTATACCATTATTATTGCATAATAACCGTCAAAGTAACAAAATACACTACTGGTGTGCGTTCCAGATAATGTATATGTTCCGCGCACTGATAATTTGGTGGAATTCAAAACCACATAAATCATATAACATTCAATAATATTTTTGTTGTTCTTGTTGTTGTTACTGCCTGCCAGATCAATGTTTTAACCAAAGATCATAATTTTACGTATGAGGTCTATATAAACCGAATTTCATGAACAACAAAATAAAAATACAATCACGCATAATACATAATCGAGTTCGAAATAATTTCATGATGGAATTTACAACATAAAATTAATGAAATTTTCGTAACCAATAATTAAAACCACAACAAAAGAATTTTGATAGATTTTCAGAAGCTGAAATGCGAGATGAAGGGATGATATATCGATTTTGATGTATATGCATATGTATATAGGAATCAAAAAATATTATTATGAACCAGTTTTGTGGTTCAAGCGGTATTGTAAATTTTGTGGTGTCTATATATGTTGCGTATATTTAACTGAATATTTTAGATGGTAAAATAATTTACAAAATCTGCAGATTTTATCAATTGGTTTAGTATATTTCGGTAGCACTTTTGGTAATAACCCATTTCGTGTGAAGTACCAAGCTATTTTAACTTTAAAGTTGAAAAAATGTAATGTAAAAAGGCATTGAAAATAGGACGTTAATCGGAACACTTGACAATCGCTCAAATTGATCGTCAATTTAACGTCTGTTTCCTCTTTTTACTTTTAATAATTAATATAATTTCAGTTTCTTTCAATTGAAAAATTGTTCTTACTAAAACAAAGTGTTTTACTGGATCCACCCTACCTAAATGTATCACCATGGTTAAAATTCAAATTGATATTAATTGATTTAAATCAAATTTTTCTATTTAAACTTAATTAAAACCATAATTATTGATATTTAATCGTTCTACAAAACTACCAGGTTTGAAATTCTAGAAGTGTTTAAATTAAATTTCAATTGAATCCATCGATTTTAACCCGATTTTTTAATCAAATTTTACTAAAATCCAACTGTCCCAACTGTATACACGGAAAAACTCATTGAAAATCACAAAAAATGTCATTATCATTACAAAATTGTGCTCGCCTCTGAGTAATTGTTACCATCACAAAAGTACTGTGTTTAATTCTAATATTCTAAATATCACAAAATTTTTTAAATTATAATCCCAAAATTTTGGTAACAAAATTGGTAACGTCAAAATTGGTAATGTCATCAACATTTATTTTTTACTAAAATTAATTAACCTTTTGTGATATTAAATACTCCACGACTATTTGGCGAATAAATGCCAACTTGTTTGTAAGCCTTACGCAGGGCGCATAAATGTGTCATTCCTAGAATGATCAAGTAAAGATTCGCCTGACTAAATCATGACTATATGGGATATGTGGAATTTAGAAGACAATAAAGATGCTCCAGAAAAATTTTTAACTTGAACCATTTCCTTATAAGCTTATGCGTGTAAGTTGTTCCAAAGCTTTTGCGAAGACAATGACATAAAGCGTGTAATAAACGCAAACACCACGCCGAGAGCGAATGACCAATTGAAAGAAGATATAACCGCACAATAGTATCTATGCTAAGGGCTACTATATGCGAAGAAGACAACAAATGGGATTTCAAAATTATTCAATTGCAATCGTCATTAAACAACATACCAAATACAACTACTGGAAATTTGCCACAATATTTAGTTTTGACCTAAAACCCAATGAGTATATTGAAAAACAAATTATTACTCGCTCCTTTACAGACAAAAATCCAATGGTTGAATTCAATGAACTGAAAGAAATGGCTGTTAAGAAAATGAATCGAGCTGCGGTTAAAGAGATGTTCGATAGTAAACAACCGGAAACGAAGGAACTATAAAGAGGGTAGATTTTTAATTAAAATTTATTTTAACGTCCCTACGACGTTTTTAACGTCGACAAAAATAGATTGGATTTTGAAATACTTGGAAAGAGAATTTAAAGAAATTCTTTGGTACATATCGACGAGAAGGTTGTCTTTATTGCCTGGTAAAGATACAACTATAATTATTTGGCCAGCTTTACCATGATATTTAACTTTCATCTTTTTTAGTTGAAAATTTACATGAGATTTGGAAAGCTTGTTTCCGAGCATAAATTTCTCTTTCATTTGAGTATCATGTAATTCATTCATATACTTCCATCGTACGATTCCTTCTTGAGTTATAATTTCTTTTTCAGAATATAAACGGTTCCTTATTAATTTTAACATATGGCATGGATCAAGATGGACGAAGATTTTTTGTAAAGGATTACCTAAAAAACATGAAACATTTATTTATGTATACACATAAGTATGCTAAAGTTGTCACATAAATGCTATTTACATGAACGATATGTAAATAGCATTAATGTGACAACTTAGTTGAACAACTTGGCACTACACACTTAGAAATAGTTTTTCTTTTTAGTGAATCCTTAAAATTTTGCCACATTTTAATTTTTGAAATTATTAAAAATTTTAAACCAATTAAATATGGAAATTTTATTTTTAGTTTAATTATTTAAATCTTATTTGAAAAGCAGTTTCAACGAAATAACTTCAAAACAACAATTAATGAAAACTAAAAATTGTCAAATCAACAATTGTTTTTTATTATTCATATATTTCAGTACCGAAAATTCGAAATTCATGACAAGGAAAATAAATATTTTCTTTCTCTGTTACCCAGACGCAAACTTTTTGGCTTCTTTTTTAATTTTTTTTAAATTTTTTTTATTTTTTTTGTACCATGTTTTTTTGTGCATGTCGTCTCCATAGTTCTATCTCAGTGATATAACCATACCAAATCAAACAAATGAATTACACATTTAAATTTAAAAATTTAATGTCAGTAGATCATTCGAATCTAGTGAGCCGAACAATAAGCTTCATAAATTTTCTTATACAGAAAACAAAATGTATCAATAAAACAATTAAATTTTACAATAAACTAGTGATTAACGTGCGTATATCACAAATATAAATGCTACAGGTAATATGGACTAATCTATTAATAGATAAATGATAGATTTGAATTAAAAAAAGTTTCAATACCAAAAAATTGAAAAAAATTAATTAAAAATTATTAGCACTGTGGCGACATGTTCTTCCATCACTTTTTTCGATCTTCGACAAAATTTCGAAAATATCGATGAAATGGTATGATGCATCGTTTTCGACCATCACATGTCAAATGTGATAATAAGTGATATCAATAGGTCGATTTTTTTATAATACTATATTTTATATATATTATATATATATATATATATATATATATATATATATATATATATATATATATATATATATATATATATTTTATATTTTAAATTTATTAAAATGTAAGTATTGTCGAATTTTCCATAAAGTTTTTGTATTATAATATCGTATATAATTTTATCTTTCTTGAGCAAAGGAAAATAATGAAATACATTTTCTACCTAGGGATAAACAAAAAAAAATCACAACAAACATTCAGTTTGAGATTATGCTTGAGTTTCTGGAAAGCTATCCCGATGGTTTCGGGATCATTCAATATTGTAAATGCCAGAATTTCGGTTATTGATTTAAGGAAGGAGCTAAATATTAAATTAAATTGTGAAGGTTCCGCAATGCGGAAGGTTGGAAAAAGGTAGCTTTGATTAACTTTGAATCTGTGTTTATTTTAATTGTAAATAATGTTTTCTTTATTAAAATATTTCACAGGTTTAGGCAGATATCAAAAATGAAATTTTAAAAAAAGTGCGAAAGGAGCATATTTTTCGTAACCAAACGAGAGGTGGCCCGGCTAGAATCCGATTAACGCCGTTCAAAGAAAGGGTAATCACTTTGACAAGAATGAATGAGTGTGTTTTTGGGGTTGGAGGAAGAAGTTTCGGACCAAAAGCAGAGGAAAAAGTAATTTCGAAATTACTTCGAATATTCATACGAGACCAACCCAACGTAGTAAATCACCAACGAAACGGGAACGTTTGTCTATTCAACGAAAAATGTTGGATGAACTAACATTACAAGGAGCATAAAACGCTCAGTTTCCACTGTTGTGGAATTAATGAAAGAGGCAAACAACATTAAAAGGGAAAAATTAAAACTTATGAGAAACAAACAAAAATTGGTAGTGGCAATAATGGTTCATATGCACATTGACTGATTTAAATTAAATTTTGTGATATTATATTATTTAACATTGTATTTTGTGACATTATATTTTAATTTTATTTACTGTTTGATTTTTATTGAATTTTTCTTTTCTACACGAATTTTATTATTTATTATTTATTATTTGGACCACTTTTTGAGGCTGTTATCGCAATACTCGTTCTCGTTGTTGGACTGCTGTAGGCGTTTTAAATGACGTAATGAGCAAAGGCTCCAAAGGGTATCCAGAATCCCCCAACAGACACGTGTTTCGCTCTCCACTGTCGCTTAGCCGCTTTATAGCCCGTCTATCTTTCGATACAGCCCAAATCTCAGAATCATGCGAAGATCCTGAATAATACGTACATACCGACAAGATGCGCAAATCGTTATTACATATTTAAAAATCATTTATTGTAATTAGGAACAAGTAAACTTCAATCGAATCTTGATTAACTTACCAACTGATCATTTAGCGAGTGCCAGCTCTTCCTATTTACGAATATGTCCTCATTTTCTCGGGGCGCAATAATTTTGACATGGGTTCCACCCGGATGGCTGATTTTCTCAAAAAATGTTTGTTTGAATATCCGTCTCTCACTTGAATCGGAAAATTTTATGTGTTTTGCGCAAATGATCGATTCCAAAATAATTGTATACTCCGCAATAGATCAAGATACAAGAGATTGATCGATGGTATGTAATATCACATCGCCGACAGTGCAATGATAAGAGCCGGTAGCATAAAAATTTAAAATTGCAGCTAATTTAGTTTCGATGAGGATTTTTGTAGATTTTATTCCCGCATAAATATACATAAAGATATATTTTGTTTGACGCTAAAAATAACTATGGATGTCAAATTTTGATTCCGAAAAAAGTATTACCCTATTCTGAACTAACGAAAAATTTACAACATACCATTTATCACTTTTTTCGAAGCGATGAATTTTATTGAAGTAAAACGAAGTGAACATGTCGCCACAGATAATGACGATGAAAATGATAATATTATTGTTAGTGGTCATAGAAGTTATAAATCATCAAATAGTGGTCATAATTGTCCTATACGTATAATAAAAGAAAATACAATAAAACAAAACACAATACAAAACCCAAAAATTGGCAAAAAGACAAGCTATGATGTAATCGCAGTGAAAAATACCGTTTTAAAACTATAGAGAGTATGGAATTATAATTTCAATTACAAGAAATATTGCATCAAACTCCTCATTCAATTTTACATATGTGTGATAATATAATATTTCTGACACAGAATCAGATCATAATCAAAACAACATTACTAGTAAAACAGATAGCATGAATGATGATATGACAATTCAAAACTGCAATAAAAGTAGCTCACAAAACATAATATAAAAAGAAACAATAATCAACAGAAAATGTTTAAGACAACTTTAACTGTTTATAATATTATTTAACTGTTTATTTATAAATGTTGAAAAAACCGGATTAATTATAAAACATCAAATAATACAACTAATAATAAATCAACCAAAAAATAGGTCTCCACTATAAAATATTCATCACCAGAAAATTGCAGAAACAGCACAAATATTAAAAATAAATAATAGCAAGGATGCACAAATTAAAAAAATTACAAATAATCAACATACAATGTACACAAGAACCATGGAAACCTGCAACCAAATAAAAGAAAATCTTCAAAAACTAGACTTAGTCTTGGTTTCGACCGCGAAATCGGTTGTTTTTTTTTACAAAGGGAAATATTTTAATTTTTTTTATGTATGTTTATTGAAATTCTATGTATTAGAATTATAAATTTAAATATTAGAGTTTTAACGTTGATTTTTTTCATAAAAATTTATTGTAAATGGTTGCAAATCTAAAATGTTTAAAGTTTAATAAAAAATAAATGGCAATTAGTGTGTTAAAGAAACAAATAACTTTTATTTAAATTTGAATCGCAACAAAAATACATGATAATGACATTTTTCAAATAAATGAAGGGTTGTCCATAAAATTTCCTAGGGAAAATTTTATATTTTAGTACCAATGTAAAAAAACAACAACAGCAAAAGTTCTCTTCATTAGTACAAATCGGTTGTTTTTTCTACAAATCGGTTGTGTTTTGTTTGCATGTGTGGATAATAAATTTTGTGTTGAGACGCAATTTTTTTGAGAATGTATACTATCCGTGTGAGGTGTGATGTAAAAAAAACAACCAACTTTTTGGTGGAAACGTACACTTACCTTTTTTCACTTAAACTCTTTTTTCAATAAACAAAAAACAATGTTACTAAAGCGAACTGAAATACTTAATCGGAATTCAAACAATAAACTACCCAGGAATTTATTGGGAACGATTAAAGCACAAAGAAATAATTCAATGCAAAAGATGTCAACGCCTTGGCCATATATAGCGTCTAATGCTTCTTACAATATAGATGTGTAAAATGTGATCAACCACACAGCCTAGGAGAATACAAAAAGCAAGACAAAACAACACCAGCTTGCTGTACGAATTGCAAAAGAAATGGTCATCCTGCATCATTTAGAGGATGTGGAATTTAAATAAATAAATCAATCAAACCAATTTACATCATCATATCAATTATGTCATTATGTAAGTTATAATGATAAAAAAAATGGAGATTCTGATAAAAAAAACTTGATAAAGTCCTTGGCAAGCTATGCGCAGTTTGAATTTAATCACACTAAACGTTACTTAAGCGCGGAGCATTCACAGAAAGTTTAACCTATATAATTTTGTAGATAACTACAAATTATGCTACTCACCGCACCGAAACTAAATTTAAACCAAAACATAAACTAGGTATGGTTGGATATAACGTCATCCGTCATTAGTTTTTGGAGACTTTAATTTGCCTCATCTGTTTAAAAAAATTCATCGTAATAAATTTCGTCGGTATATAACTGAGGGTAATATCAAGAGTAACCCTAAATGTTTTTGGTCCTACATCAATTCCAAAAGAGGAACTGTTGGATATCCTCGGACATTCAAATTAGGTGCTATGGAGTATGAATGTGCTGCAGATATTAGCACTATGTTCTCGAATTTCTTTTCTTTGGTTTTTTTAATATCAGCTAATCCTTTCATTGACGAGCAGACCAATAATGCTTGCTTAACTATTGGTAATTTGGGTTCGATTACTTTGGACACTGAATACATTTTTAAATATATCTCCAAGCTGAAACCAAATCATAACGCTGGTCCTGACTTAGTCCCTGCAGTTTTATTACGTAAATGTGCTCATTTATTAAAATTGTCTCTGGCATTGATATACAATAGATTACTGTTTATTGGGTATTTTCCAGACAGTTGGAAAACTTTGTATGTCATTCCGGTTTTTAAAACTGGTAATCGATGTTAATTGAGAATTACAGGCCTATTTCAATATTATCTGCTACTCTAAAGGTGTTTGAATGTATGGTTCGTGACTTATTGTTTATTGAGTTTGGTAAAATTATTATCCCACAACAGCATGGTTTTCTTCCGGGTAGATCAACTGCAACTAATCTCGTTGAACTTGTACATTTTGTGATAAATTCAATTGAAGATTGAAAAATTATATCTGAATCCTCATGATCCTCTGGGGTTCTTATCACCATATACTCTCCTTTTTTCAAATATTATTCCAACGGCTATTGCTGATGAATGTAGGTTGGGATGATAAACTTCAACCTGAGATCGAGAATCAATACGTCGAAATAATTCCAACATTTTGTAAATATCACAATAGAGATTCACAAATCATTATGGACAGGTGCAGTTACATGGATTCGCAGATTCTAGTGAAGTAGCATATTGTGTCGTAGTATACAGTCAAATTGTCACTAAAGATTGACGTCAAAAACGAAGGTAGCACCAATTAAAAGAATATCGTTGCACTATTGCCAGCTATGCGCAGCTCGTTTGCTAGCAAAATTAATGTCGAAGGTCACAGAAGCTCTAAAATGTGAAACTGAATATTTTGCGTGGACTGATTCAGCGATTGTTCTAGCCTATTATCTGCTTATCCATTGCAATAGAAAACGTTCGTTGCCAATAGAACTAGCATAATATTAGAGAGTCTGCCTAAAGGTCATTGGGCCCACCTCAATACCAAAGATAATTTCACGGATCATGGTTCTCGACGTGCCTTTTCAGGGAAGCTAATCAATTTGACGCAATGGTAGAAGGATCCAGATTGGTTGGTTTTGCCACAGACGTTGTGGTCCACAC
Organism: Tipula confusa; assembly: GCA_963556175.1. NCBI lineage: Eukaryota > Metazoa > Arthropoda > Insecta > Diptera > Tipulidae > Tipula > Tipula confusa. The sequence goes on along the minus strand of OY744476.1, from coordinate 79,107,447 downwards.
GAGAGAACGACAAATTCCAAGAAGCCGATCATGATATGGAGAACAGTAAAACGGCATCGTTGACTATGGTATTAGAAGCAGAATGTAAAAATTATAACAATTCCTGGATGGCGGAACTCTTCAAGAGGAAATCAAATTTGTAGCGAATCTACAGGATAGTTACGTACGTGCTAAGATTTATTAATACGCTCTATAATTTTCAATCGGAAATCATCACGCAGTTGACAGCGACGGAGATTACAACCTCTAAACTGAAGTGTGTTCTGTGGGTACAATGTAAAGAGTTTAGGAAGGAAATGCTCCATATACAGCAATATAAGGAGGGAGTTAGTAATAAATCATGACTACTGCCAATGGCTCCATTCATAGACGAAGATGGGGTTTTGCCAGTTGGAGGTCGGTTACAAAATTCCGACTGTGGTTACGGAAGTAACAAATTGCATGTGGGTCCAATACTCATAACCAGTTATGTCACATAAGAATACTGGATTATCAACGGGAGAAGCAAAATAAGAGGCATCCTCAGAAAATGTTACGGCGACAAGACCATTCAAGAATATCGGGATTGACTTCGCCGGACCAATATATGTTATGACGAGAAAGGACAGAGAATGTGGAAGTCCGACGAAGGGATATATATGCATATTTGTCTGCCTTTCGGTCTAGGCCATCCATATTGAAGGCGTAACTGATTTGATGAGTGAAGCTTTCTTGGCTGCTTTACGCGTTTTTCATGTGACCTAGTTTTTCACAAGTTGTACACAAGTTGGTTGAGATTTCCTTCACAAGTTCCTATTCATCTGTATAGAGTCTAGTTTGTTTAGATTTTGTAGACACTGACTTCTATTAGTATTAGGCTTTCGCCGTCTCTAGAAGATTCATTCACTCTTCTAGTGATTCAATTCTATTTTGTTAGTTAACGGTTGCACTGTTTTTCATATTGCTGGCATTTGATCTGCCACTCAAGCGAGACCTGTTTTGAGATTATTTCACTGCCTTGAAATGTACAGTTTCTTTGCAGTAATGTTGGAAATCTTGTCATACAAAATATGAAAAAGAAAGGTAGGGGGCTCATATTTTTATCTTTGTAGGTAAGCTGTTTACCACTTGAGCCTTTGCTAACAGATATTGACGACTGAAAGCTAACTCAATCACTTTCCAAAGTCACGGGTAACGGGTATCTGAATTCTGACGCCGTACCGAAATTCTCCTCTTTATTTCACATTTTAGGCTTATTATTCGGGGTTTTGCAAGCCAGTTGGGGCTTTTCGCAATCCGCCACCTGAGGATTGGCCTTTGGCATCTCCAAACGGGAAATTTTCAAATGAAGGACAAAGCAGAGATTTTGTTAAATTATAAGTTTTTCATACGGTGAACGTCAAAGACGTTCTCATATAATACATTGTCTATCAAAAACCATTTCTCAACATATACCGAGGTTGCTGACATCAAAAATATGTTCACACATAAACTCTGATTTATAAACTGTCGATATATTATTGTGACGCTCTAAATATAGTACGGCGCCAACATAATCATATATACATATATAGGTTCATTGTTTTCCTTAGCAAAACGTTTTATTTATTAGTCGGTCGCCATCCCCAAAGAGGTTTAACGCATACACAACTGCAAAAAAAAATCGTGTCACAAATGTACATTTTTGCTTTGCATGTTTATCATAATTTAAATGGATTTCCTTAATAACAAATACAGGCGCACATTTATTATGTTTTCCATAAAGGCATAAACACATGAATTGGTAACAAGAGTAGAAATAACAAACAAACAAAACAAAAGAATTTCAATTTACATCTTCTCGTATATGCGCGCGACAGTATCTTTAGAAAAGTATAACATTTTACGGATTATGATCAATCTCATAAATCATATCTATATACACGCTTGAATAGGCCATTGTTGGTCCTTACTCAAGTAAATAAAAAAAGCATTACCGCTTTCTTAGATGACGACCCATCGTCATGTCGGTGATCTTTTTACTTGGTAAATGACGGTTGCTGCTCAGTTTGTTTTCATCTTGGCACATTTCTGGGACTGCATTACAGTCATTTTATATAAATGAATATATTTAAGAAGTTTTCCAAAATATCTTCAAATATCCTTTCTGTTTTTCTACTATTAGGGCTATTCAAGGTTCATCAGCAAAACTCTTTAACATACACACAAGCAGTTTCCAATTTTCGATCATCGTGTTTGAACGTGGATGTAACGAACTATACATTTTCATGACAATCAAATAAGGCTTTGACATACATTTTAAAACGATTTTGCTCACTTGGATGTATTCTAAGAACCATGGCGATTCCCACCGACCACATGGTTTTAGTGTTTCGAACACGATGATAATATAAACGAGATGGACGTATACGCAACATTTCGAATCACGTGTTTCAAAATTCGTAGTCAGTTTTTTTTTTTTCATTTAATGAAAATATGAAGTGATGCGTAGCAGTAGCAAAACATTAACATGACAGATGACAGCTAATTTCTTTTGGAATGTTTTTATTTTCGGTAATTAACATTTTCGTTTTGGTGATACATTTTTTGTGATGTTGTTGTTGTTTTCGATTTTTTTTTTTTTGTAAATTTATTTTCATGAAAAATACAAAGCCAACAACAACAAAGTTAAAAACTATAACGAAGATATGAGCATACCATATATCGGTATGTAAAGTTATAGTGGATAAGATAAATGGATTAGATACGGTTTAAAACCGATTTTAGTTTATGGTGATATTTCGTATCTACCTTACTTCGTATATATGTACATTTATAATATACAAGATAAACTTTCAAACAAAAAAAAAACGATCTGTGTTTTAGAAACGGTGTCTGGGGGAACGCCTAACTTCGTATATGTATACATACAATATATCTATGTCGCAATTTGTTATAACGTAATTCGACCGTAAAATTATTGGACTCGGCCACTATACATGTGTATAAATCATATAACCATTTTGACAATGAAAATTCTTCCAAGCAAAACAACAATGTACCCATATAAGGAAAAATGCATCTTTGTGCATCTACCCAAATTTCACTATCCAATTTTATTTTTCCAATTACACTCGTTAGACATACAGACAGACACTTAAAAAATGTAGTTTACATATTAGAGGGTTTTCCATTTTCAATGTTTAAATTTTTTGTTCTCATGAAGTCATTTCTAATTTTCCAGATGCAACTAGATCAATCCGTCAAATTATACAACAGTTCGTATAGGTATGGTAAACTATTACAACTGATCTGTAAATCACGTTTAGCCGAACTATAATGTCGGCTATTTAATAGCATGCCACATAAAGAAAGGCAAAACAAAAAAAAAGACAAGTAAAAAGACAAGAAAAAAGACAGTTCCCTAATTTTCTTGGCGAAGTCTTGTACCCAATGTCAAAGATATTAAATTCACCGCCACACCAAATCAGAACTTGGTAAATTTGAGGTACTAAAAGGTAGATTTGAATATATGAACCTAATTGATTTGCGGCCCTATAGTCAAATTATTATCATTACAGTCTAACGATATCCCACCGATCTTACCACTGGCAAGAAGCAAGTCCAATCCGTGTAATGATCCCAAAACCCGTGACAAAAATCAACTTTAACAACTTTTGCGTTCTGCTTACTTTTAAATCGATGGATTATCTATTTGATGGCAAAAGCACACTGATTAAAAGCTCAGCATCGGAAAAAAAACTCACCAAACCTTCAACCGTAATAAAACAATCAAGCCTCAATATCAAACAACAACTTGAAATCAAACTACCGAAAATTTAAAATCAATCACATTTTAGGGCTCTAGATTTTACTTGATGATGCCACAGATCTTTTAACCATACTTTAATTACACTTAGTTATACAAATCTAGAAGCAGTATTTCTTGAGAAAGAAATCAATTTAAGAAGGACACTACCAGTGTGACCAAAACCATGACCTTAGGAACGATGCTTGAAAGATTAAAGCCAAAACAATGTTTTTGGTACTTGTAAAAATGTCATAATCTTTCGTAGTGTCATTTAACATACTAACTTGAGATAGAAGTCTATCGCAGTGCAAAATTAACACTTTGCTTAACTAGAATTGCCTGGCCCACATTATATAATCCAAGTGCAGATAAACGTGCTTTTCGGAGTAGATAATATTTTTAAAATTTCAAGAATTATAAAATTCAAAAGCCAATGGACTCTTTCGGAAACCATTGTTGGGTTCTGATCCTTTAACAAAGATTGCAGAATTATGATCAAGTTTCAGAAATAAGCTAGATCTCTTCAACGAACTGAAAATTTGGTGATGGATAATCCTCACAAGCGGGTTGCAAATGCAAAGTTCATGGCTTTAACGCCGCATTGGGCAAAAGTACGCTGCTTGCGTTTACCTATTAAGGTGACAAACAAAAATAATACATTGGATTTTAGTCTTAAAGCAACCAAAACATGAGTGTCTTTCTTAATAGCCGAAATATTGCAAGAAGTAAAATAAAGTTGGGCATACAACAAACATCCATCAGTGATTGGATTGGTTCATGCAATGTGATTGAAACAGGAAGAAATTGAAAAAAAACATTATATTAGTAGCTAATTGCACTTCTGGAATTACAAATTTATCTGAGCCACATCAATAGCATCATGTGAAATGAAAAGATAATCTTGCTATCCTTATAAGTCAAGGAATGTTTACCAACTAATTAAACAAAGCACGATTCCTGTGGTATAGCCACATCCTCAATAAATCAACAACTATAAAGAGAACTGGTCCATTATTGCAGAAGCTCTAATGAACATTAATTAAAAAGTTTATTTTTACTACGCTCAAGAGAAAAGAATCATCAAAATGGTTCTAAACTATATTAATTATGCAGAAAGGATTTACCACAAACATATATGATTTGAGTGCAGCCAAAAACCCCATTGTGAATACACAACACAGTTCTTTTCAAGCAGAAACAAAACATATATTGAAGAGCAACAGCAGACCATAAAAGGTCAACTACTTACAATAAATCCATACGCAGTACTAGATTTTGGACAATACCCTTCCTGTCGGTGAACGAACATTGAGAACCAGAAAGTTGCACCAAGCCCGCAAAAGAACCATCGGAAAAATTATCATTTACTTTCTGTTCTCCGCGTATTCAATAAAACCCCAGAGCAATATTTGGATTCTTTGAGAGGGTGCTAGGCTTTGTTTATAAATTTGCAGCATATTGACATCGTTTTGCTTTCATTGTTTCAGCATACAAACAGGACCAATTTCTGATAATGGTTATTATTCGTTAAAAATATGTTCACCAAATACGGACAGTTACGTCGATATTTTTTCAGACGATATTTTTAAATTGTCAAGATTTAAATCGAGATGAAATATGTATTTGGAGTTTGTTTCATCATAAAAATCATTCTTAGGGGTGCTAATCCATTACGCGGTTTCTTGGTTCATTCCGAGAAAAAATCGTGTGGAAAAGGGTGCGTAGTATCAATTTTTGATATATTTTGAGATACTGGGTGTTTAAAAAATGGTGGTTCCGAAAAACGCATATACACATATTCAACTGTAACCTCCAAAATATTTGTCGGTGAGTAATCAACTTACTATTAATTGACTCTCAGTTAGATGATATAGTAGAAAAAAGAATTATATTATAAATTTCAGTTTTTCTCAGTAATAAACCGTTATATATTTTTTTTAAATTTAATTTATTTGCCCTCGTGATTGGGTTCATTATTTGTACCCACGAACCATAGTTTTTACGTATACAATAATATAATAATTGTACACATTACAAAATAGTAGGCGATGATTATCAAATCCTTTGTTTAAACGTTGAAAAAACAAAAAACAAATATTTTCATTAGTTTTGAGGAATTGTCTAGTGTTGGGTCACTGTTGAAATCAAAAATTCTAAATAATTTAAGAAACTTAATATGATGATGACACGGTTCTCAGGTGAGATGTACATTGGATATACATTTTGTTTACAGATTTTCATTTTCATCATAAACCAAGGAATCACCCCTTACCGGATTAGCATCCCAGACATATAGTATAGCATAATTAGAAGCCACTTCCGTACCTCTCGGTTAACGAAACCGATCTTTTCTTTAACAATGCAAATTTTTAGATTACAATTTTGAAGAGGCACTAAATGAAATATTAATCACTCTATTACTATATCCGTCATACCGATTAACATATTAATAACCCTCAGTTGCAGAGCAGAATTTATAGGCCGAACCATTTTTTAAGTCAGAATAAAATGACGATTTCGCTATTCATTATGTAATAAAAGCGTATACTTGTTCCTACTTGGATCAACAGATAATTGTGTAATGCCACAGTAATTAGACTCGACTTCATTTTAAGATTAATGACGGTTAATACAAGATTTGATGCCAATAAGCATAGTCTACAGCAAAAAGAAATCATCTGTTCGGCCGCAATGAATTGTTACTTCTAAAAACCAGTTCTACTATAAACATTTAAGTTTGCATATGAACATATTACAAATTCTCGACATTCCAGTTAGGAAACCCTACAATCCACTCTACCCATTCATAATATACATAAACCACTATTGTGAACTACTTTATATCGAAAAATATGGGAACAAACAAAACTGACAGAAACAGAAGAGACACCGCCAAATACAAATTATTATAAAAAAAATTATTTTCGTGGAATTTTCACAAAAAAAAAACAAATGAAAAAAATTCTTTTCTATTTTGACAAATAAATTAAAAAAAAAAATTCAGGAAAATAGGAAAAACTATGAGTGTTGAATGATTTATTAAATTAATTTTATGGATGGAAAATTTTTGTTCGGTTTTGGGAATTTTAACGGAATTTTGTTGGTGCGTCTTTATTGGTATATGGTATACAAACAGTAAACTTATTTATGTTTGTCTGATTTGGTCTGTTTGTCAATGACGTTTACTGATGGGCAGCACATTAGGTAATTTGCTACAGATTTATATTCAGCTTCGTTGGTTTTATTTAGATTAATGGCTGGGTAGAATGTCAGTGATGTTTGATGTATGATGCAGATGCTTTATTTAGTTAGTGCCAATTTTGGATGACATATTGTGAATTTGATTCTAGATTCTAGAAAGCGAAGCATTCGGTCAGACAGTATTTAAAAAAAAACAACGAGTTTTCCGTGCGGTTTTTTTTTCGGTGATGGTGCAGTTTTTATAAATACTAAAAATTTGCCATTAAAATTAAGGATGTATAGGTTTGCAAAGATTATGGAGTGAACCCGAGCGTTAAAATCAAAAAAACTGGTGGAAGCAATAAATATTAGTTGAAATACTCTGGCTAAACGCAAGAAAGCTACAGGAAAGATTTAAACCCGAGATTCCATCTTTTACTCTTACTCTGGCACTGGTCGTTTAGTGATGGTTAATGTGTTGGCTTAAACACACCGCGGTTTTGACCAATTTTGTGTAAAATCTTTCATTGGGCTAACCAATTGTAAAATATGGTCTAAAATATCTTATAAAAGATCTCGGTAAACGGTCAACTTTGGCCTGTAATGCTGTTGATGGTACTATGTATTTACCCAAGTGTCTATGCCTGATTTGTGCCAAAGCCGGACATTAGCATAGTAAGCATATGTTACCTGTTCTTCTTCGTTCAAACAGCTTCTGGAAAAGTCATTAATTTCCAGACTCATAGTGTTTTCGTAGTACACGAATGCACGAAGTACACCGTAAAATCCCGGACCTATTAGTACTACTACAGTTGTTTCCAACTCTCATTGCCACAGAGTTATTACTGTCTTGATGATCTGGACGTTGAACTGCTCACTCATTTCATTAAGAGAATATCGGCAACTCAAAACTATTTTTGACGCCAAAGAAACTGCTCCCAGTAATTTGATTGCTGCTAATTTGATTGACTGTCCACATATATTGCAATATCATTCGTGGATATCCCATATTGCAATAGTCTGGTAGACGAAAGTAATATTAATTTCAACTGCATAGCTTCGGTTTCCAATATTGACCTACTCTTCTGTAATGTATTCGATCTTGATGTGCACCCTATACATTAATATTGCATAACGTGATATTCAAGTTGTATTACCTGTATACACACAAAATTAATTATATTAAAAAAAAATCTGACCTCGTGTTTAACACAAGTTTGTGACGGTAAAAATTTTTATCTTTACCGTTATTTGTGAGTAAATAATTGACCATGTCTATTGGAAATATCAAAAATTTCGATACAACATAGCCAAAATAATGACATTTTAAACTGACTTAAAAGGCCAATGAAATCGAAGATGCGCAGTTGAAACGCGAGCCACATTTCTGACACAAGTGGGGCTAATACTTTTGAGTTGCTAGACAATTTAATAGCACCAAAAAGGGCAGTTATTTTGTGATCAATGAGGTCATATAAACGTTATCTATTCTCTTTTCCCTGTGCCCGTCAAAAATTGTGGCTCCGTACACGTTCTTGAAACGTGGCCAACGTCCTGGAAAATGCGCCGCTGACTTCGCAGCCAAGCTTAAACGCCTTGCCAAGAACTGCAATTTTCACAAGAATAGCCTGATCCAAATACTACAAGATCGTCTGGTTTCTGGCTGAAAAGGATTTACTATTAGACTCCACTATCAATCGCAGCGTTGCCGCAGAACTGGCCGGGAAGAATCAACAGGTCATTACTGAGGCAAAACACCACCACATAATGAGGCAAATCTGAAACTGGTAAATTTTCAACGGAATCCGATCGATATTTGGGGATGTTTAGACGTTGATGTACAGTACAAAGATAAATCAATTTCCAGTCTACAAATTATGCATCACAACAGGAAATAAACCGAAATTGGGACCGATTATGGTTTAAGCCATTGGAAATTTCCTATTTAAGGCGTCTATGCAATCACAGAAACCAGTTTTTCCGATGTACTGTAAAGTTCAGCCAACTATTTTTACCAGAGCAGGGTTTACCAGAATTCTAATCACCATGTGAGCATCAGTTGAACTAGAGCTAGGTAAATTAATTCGACAGGAATTCTGGAGCCGATTGAATATAGCGAGTGGGCTACGCCAATAGTACGTGTTTCAAAGTCCGACGGCAGACGTTTCACACGCACCACATTGTTTTCAAGTTTCATCAGCAAATCACTGCGTAATCAGGCGTACCAACAGCTAATTGTAGATGTTGCATCCACGCTGGTACAACCGATTCTCTATCGATCTTGATCGCATCATCTGAGATCGATTTATGCCAGAAGTTAATCGAGACCTTCCAACGGTTTGATCAAGCTGGTATTCGTCTAAGTCAAGACAAGTGTTAGATTAGTTGTTTGTCTGCCGATTTTCTCGGGTATATAATCGATTTCGAAGGTCTCTATCCAATGCAACAACAGATAGATACCAAAATAAGCACCAATTCACCGCCGACGGACAAGAGACAGCTTTAAGCTTTTCTAGGCTTAATTAATGTTACCACTTTTTATTCAATATAAGGCGTCCCTTGTGGAACCTTTTCACTTGCTTGCTTCAAATGGATGTCTTATAGAGATGAGGATCAGTCAAACAGTGCATTTTGTATGCGCTTAAAGGTGCCTTAATATCTAACAACGTCCTATTGCCATTTAGTAAGAAATATCCATTGTTCTAAACGCCAACACCTTCAAACTCTCCTACCGTGCCGAGAAGGATATGCGATGGGAAATACTGACGGTCTTAGTAGACTTCCAGTTTCGGGCACTACGATTGTCACTGGAGAAGAGTTAATTCTGCCTATAGAAACGGTCCACAACCCAATCGTGAATGCCTAGGTTGGGCAGAGAGTAAACCCACTGAAGAATTTCAGCCATTTTGGATTCGTCGTGTCGAAGTAAACACAATAATTCCACATAATGTCACCGTGCACAGATTTCGTCCATTCTACACACTGCTCATCCCATAGGCATTGTGACAATAAAGGCGTTAGCGAAAAGCTACGTATGGTGACCTAAACTAAACGCAAACATCAAAAAGTTGCACGACTTTGTATAAAGTGAAAATCGATCCATCCATAGTTGGCACAGGTTTTGGTGTACCCATGGAATGAGCCATCAAAACCATGGTCAAGAACCTATATCGATTATGCCGGATCTCGCCATAGTAAGACTTATTTTATTCTAGTAGATGCCTATTTCAAGTGGTAAGAGGTAGTTCCATTGGCCACAACCTCAGATGAGATTCACTATCGTCTGGCACAGTTCCTGCACCATAATCATACTATACCGAGATTTTGTGGATAAAATTAATTTTTATTCTATGACCAAACCAGGCTTTTTCTTTCCAGTAATTTGGAAAAGTCATAGATCGCAAGTTTAAATACCACATGTATCCATGATACTGAACGTATGACTTGTGTACTGTTCCTAAACATATAATGTTAATTTCCAATTATTGCACAGCTTAATCCTGCAGATTTTGAGCCGTTTTACAGTGATTAAGATTAATCACCAGGATCCAGCTTAGTCCACAGAATGTTTACGTACAACTTATGCACTCTCGCTTGAATTATAATAGCATCTAAACGGGAAGATGTTTTCAGTTACTAAATACTCCGCTAAATACGTAGTATAATATAGTAGGATACTTTGTAGTAAAATGTAGTACAGTGTAACGTAGATGCTAGTAGATTACTGCATTGATAATGAAGATCTAGTTGCTAGATCAAAAGTCTTTCAAAAAATTTGTTTTTATGCCAATACAGCAGAATTTACTTTTATGATACTTAATTTGGTCCCTCATACCCATTCGACTTTTACATTATATCACAGCGATTGAATTATTTTTCTCATCGACCATTATATAACCGCATCGTTTTTGTTGTAAGTTGAATTTTGAACTTATGACATTTCAAAACCGACCCACTCACACACACACAGTGACTCAATACAGTAAAAATACTTTCTGTGTGGTCAAAATATTTGCTACGTTACACTTAATCTGAAATGGAATTTTGTGAATCGTCTATCCGCGTCTACACTTTCAATTTTAAATTTGAACTTCTTGACGAGTTCTTAGACTAAAACAAAAAAAAACGATCGTAATGATGATCTGTCAAAATATAAATTAAAATTGATTAATTGACAGAGATTAATATTTCATGTTTTGTTTTTGGTTCCTCCTATAAATGATAAATTAACCTGTACACGTTTTTAAACATTAACGATGGTGAGTTTAAACACATTTCGATTTAAACAATTTTTTTTTTTAGCAACAAATTAGATTAATTGTTAATTAATTAAATTTACATTTTTATATCGAAATTTTTATTTTATTTCTTATTTTCGACTTAAATGGTCAATTTCCATTTTTATTGCATTTTTGATTCGTTTTTTATGGTTATTTTATGGTTGCTGTTTTTTTTTGCAGATATATTGGCAAGCCAAGAAGAACAAGAAGGAAAAGTGGGAAAATGTTAAAAAAAAAATTGTAAGAGGAATGAACCAACCGATGAAAAGAGATCGTCAAGTAATGACTTGATAATGAAAACATGAAAGCAAAATATGTTTTTATTGTCACACCGCAAGTATTGTGTACGAAACAGTACTGTGTAATGAAATCCGGACCATCTGATTGTTTGCTTCAAATGTTTAAATGTCAAATAACATAATATGTCAGATGATTTTATATTAATCGGTTTTTACAGTTAGTTACTGGCCCATACTGATCAAAAGTTCAGCTCCAATGGTTTCGGTCCCAAGCTTGCTTTTCGTATCGATTTAGCCAACCAAAAGAATACAAGTTGTTCACCCCAAGGAGCCATCACCAAAGACAGTGAACTACCATAACCATAGCGAAAGTTTTGGGAGATAAAATAATGAGTAACTATAATGAGCACTATAATGAGTAAAAATAGCATACTTTTGGTAAGTTCAAAGTTCTACTACCATTCAAAACTAACAATGAGTCTGTTAATTAAGAGACTCATATATCCAAGCACGAAATTTACAAAACATACATGGTTGGTTAAGAGTGGCTGGGTCACGTGGAACGGATACTACTAGAGCACATTGATTTACCAGAAGACACAGGGTATTATATGCCGTACCACTCTGTTATAAAATAATCTAGCTTAAGTTTAAAACTGCAGATGGAATCTACCACGGGAATATCACTAAATGATGTGTTGATGGTTGGGTTGACTCTTAAAAACTCTACTTGAGATACTAATCAGATTTAGCTGCAGAATTAATAAAACACTACTGCCTTCTAACTAATATAAGCGGTATGGCGTAAGGATCATTTCCGGCTGATCAAGCTCTCTACAATTTAGCAAACTACACGCCAAAAATTAGCCAAATACAGTGAAAGTTTTTGATAAGAGACTTTTATATGGATGTCCGGGCCCACATAATCAAGGAAGCTGTGACCCTTCAAGTAGAGCTAAGTTTTTTTATGATTTGGTGGATATCAAAATAGCGCCAAATAAATTAACTTCTCTATAAGCTACGTCGCAAACCTGTCCAAACTCGTGAATCGCTAAAAGAACTGAAATAACCAAAGACTGATGCATTAGTGCTATTTTAGCAGTAAACTCAACGAACATCAACAAATCTATAAACACAGATATAATCGAAAGATTCTAAGGCATCACTAAATCAACTCGGGTCATAGTTTGAGTGAAAAATTCCAACTTGAAAAATGGAAAGGTCAGAATTATTGGACCTTTGACAGAAGCATATATCTGTATACGTTCACGATATTGAATATATTTCTCTATCACCATACTAACATAGTGCGTCTCAGGACGTTGCCATAAAATACACAAATATTTCAGCATTCTGTCAGAGGAAACAAACCAACACCAAGTGAGATGATGTAGTCGTATTAAAGGACAAAAACGTTCCGCCGGGACAAAGGGCTTTTGAGCTTGTCGTCGGCGTGCATCCAAAAAAGACGAACTTATAACGACGGCTGATATGTGTGTCGTTATTTTTATTATTCACATGTAGATGGTGTGCGATGCAAAGCTCAGTTTTGATTTGATGAGGAATTGTAATAATTTTGTTAAATATTATTTGTCATCTCATCAGGCCATGGCGACCGAGTGCTATGTGTAAATGCTATGTTACGCTCTATATATATATTTATTTGCAGTGTACATGTAGGGTTAGCGAATTATATGGATTTGCACGAAATATCTGAATAATTTTAATTGTGTGTGTAGCGATGGTCGCTACAAACTCGTTTGTGTAATTTTTGTTTTGAAATCGAAGGAATTTCTCCTTAATTTTAGCTAACATTCTGTGAACGACCTGATGCCGTCCCTTTGCAATTATCTTTTTTTGAGTAACTCACCAAAGGTACATTAATAAGTATAAATGTATTTTCTTCTAATTGCAATGACATATTTTACTGTATAACAGTTATTTCATTTAATTTTGGTGCTAAATTTAATTTATTGAATATGTAACCATGTGTAAGTGCCTTATTATATTATTATATTATTATATTATTATATTATTATATTATTATATTATTATATTATTATATTATTATATTATTATATTATTATATTATTATATTATTATATTATTATATTATTATATTATTATATTATTATATTATTATATTATTATATTATTATATTATTATATTATTATATTATTATATTATTATATTATTATATTATTATATTATTATATTATTATATTATTATATTATTATATTATTATATTATTATATTATTATATTATTATATTATTATATTATTATATTATTATATTATTATATTATTATATTATTATATTATTATATTATTATATTATTATATTATTATATTATTATATTATTATATTATTATATTATTATATTATTATATTATTATATTATTATATTATTATATTATTATATTATTATATTATTATATTATTATATTATTATATTATTATATTATTATATTATTATATTATTATATTATTATATTATTATATTATTATATTATTATATTATTATATTATTATATTATTATATTATTATATTATTATATTATTATATTATTATATTATTATATTATTATATTATTATATTATTATATTATTATATTATTATATTATTATATTATTATATTATTATATTATTATATTATTATATTATTATATTATTATATTATTATATTATTATATTATTATATTATTATATTATTATATTATTATATTATTATATTATTATATTATTATATTATTATATTATTATATTATTATATTATTATATTATTATATTATTATATTATTATATTATTACATTATTATATTATTATATTATATTATTATATTTTTAATAATAATATTATTTAATTAATTAAATACTAGAACTAGGGTTTGTACAGCCCTGAACTTGATCTCATCTTTGAAAGGATTATGGAAAACAAATGTACTCTGTGGTATTGGCAAAGTTGTCCGGTTTTAAGTGCACACTACTGTACACATATCAGAAAAACGACAGTAGTAATCGTGATTAAAATTAATGGTGGAGATAATATAAGATGAACAATTAATTTGGGATATTACAAAAAGACCGTTAAAAAAAGTGTTAAGACCGCAAACCAAATGTGGTTGGTTTTTCTTGTAATAAGAGTTTTTATTCGTACTGTTTCTGATATGTGAGTATGTTTGTATCAGAACGGTTTTTTTTGCACCTTTGAATTTCAATAAATAAAAGTGGAATCCTATTTCTGATTACTTAGGTTTATGAGCAAAATACACATTTTTTAACGGTTGTTTACTCTGTAATCTGTTAAACAACTGGCCATAAAAGAATAAACCATATTACTGGAATGGTTTGTCGTATGTGCAGCTATAATTAATGGTTTGTTACATACTTTAGTTATTATACATATTTAGTCATTAATTATGTTTAGTTTAAAATAACAAATAATCATTAAATAAATTTTTATTACATTAATTGCCATTAACACAATCCAAATTGCGCACAGATTTTCTTTTTGCGTAATTGTTGTTGTTTTTGCAGTTGCTCTCATACATAATTTAATAGGTTACATAAATGTAGTTTTATGTTTATAGTTTGTTTGTATAACAATAAAAAAAAACGGTGACTCGAAATGCATAACATGATAAATCGATTGGTAACAATAATTAAATTTTTTAAAAGCATTGCGTAATACAACAAAACATGAAAATTAGTTCCATTTTATGTTAAAGATATAGATTATCAATTGACCTTAATGAATAAGAAGTCCTGGTATCATTTAAATTCGATGAAGATGGCTGGTCCTATTATATGATAAAACCCATGCAACTCATTTGTTAACAAAAGTATTTCTTCTCCAAATAAGTCCAAGGTGCGATGGATATTTCTTCCAGAAGTATAGCAGTGAGTCTTTAAATTTCGTCCATTTTATTGATATATGTTTGAAGTTAGTTCCTTGTCCAAAGATAGACCTGCTAACAAAAATTCTTGCATCATAACCTTGATTACACCTGTTAAAGGTGTCAGCCTATAATTGATCAAAAAATTTTACACTATCAGAATCGTGGTATATTCGTTTGGTAGACCAGTCAATACCAGATATTGAGTTAATGCCATTGAAACTGAATGTTTCTAATATTATATTCCAGTGTAGTATAAAAGATTTAAAAGTATTGTCATGTTTAAATTCCAATCGATTTTGTTTTCGTAGTTGTGCAGGTTTGGATTTCAGAAGCAATTACAGAAATTACATCAACCCAGTTTGCGTGAACAAGCGAACAATCCAATCGTCTTCCGAACGGTCGTCTAGAACACATATCAATAGCCAGCAAAGCAGTGATGTTACCTCGTTCTTGATGTACACGATTTCATTGATTTGTAGATTTTCTTGATTTTGAGTTTTCCATTTTCAGCGATGTTGCAAATTGTGTAAATATTCTGTCCTGAAACGATAAAATCATATAATCGCTTATATAACGTATTGCCATTTCGAGAACCGACTATCCGGATAATCACAATAACTTTGATCTAGGATGGTCAATAGTGGATATGAAAATAGAAAACGCGCCGGTGTTAATGCAAATATAGAATTTTTATCATCTTCGGTTGGTACAAGTGGGGGGAATTTAGTATTGCTTCGATTTGAGTGATTATTATTGACAACTTTTCAATTGTTAGATTACCTATTGGACCATGCTTTTTGGATTTGTCAGTATACTTTTCAAGAGCCTACTAAATTATGAACTTGATGGTTGATTGAATTTCCATTTGATCTTGAGCAATCTACTGTTAGCTAGCACATCATTGTTCGATGTGCTTTGGTTTATTAATTTATCGTTTCATTTCAGACTATTTTTTTGGCTATTATTTTTAGAGTTGGTAAGCGATCAAAAGTGGTGTGACCATTTTTATGTACTTAGACAATGACACCAATTTCGTGGAGTTGGTGTCATTGTCTAAGTACATAAAGTTGGTCACACCACTTTTGATCGCTTACCAACTCTAAAAGTTCTGCCTTTACTGTCATACAGACGAAAATTGATATGTATCACTTTGTGTATCTGGTACATAATCCAGATCCCATCTCTTTTTGGTTGCAATTTTAATCGGACGGGTAATGTCAATATCCGTATGATTGAATGTCTAAGACGGTGATTGCTGATCTGGTAGATTACTCATCATTAGAATATTCGGATTGCTAGTTAACCTATGGCATATAGAACAACCGATAGTACTTTTTTGGACCGAGGTTCTAGAGGATAACTATAGTTGAGTAGAACAGTTTTAATAAATGGAGCAAT
Source organism: Tipula confusa (assembly GCA_963556175.1). Taxonomy (NCBI): domain Eukaryota; kingdom Metazoa; phylum Arthropoda; class Insecta; order Diptera; family Tipulidae; genus Tipula; species Tipula confusa. Next base: position 79,090,678 of record OY744476.1, on the reverse strand, counting down.
AGAGATGGCCTGAGATGGAGATAATTTTGTGGATTTATTTTTAAATCATTCCACACAGGACATGAGTTGACTGCAAAATGATTGGAGGCCTGTGTGAATATGAACAAGGTGCGGTTTTTAGACTAACATTTGGATGATTATCATTGTCATTCAAAAATGGAGCTAGTGGTAACAGATTGCCTCTAACATTTTGCCTTTTCCCTTGATATTCGTCTTGTTGTATTTGTCTTTGTTGATATACGTCCATTTGGAGAGATACCACTCAGCTTTTCTTAGTTCTTCAGAAGTCTAGTCTGCGTTTTGATGATTTACTCCGTTTTTCACGAAAGTTGACAAAAAATTTGTATTCGCTTATTTGGATAGTACGAAGAGCGCCGCTTTGACAACTGCTCAAACAAATTGGGATACACCTAAATTGCGTGTCATTTCATTCTGTCAGGGTGTTCAATAGCCTCTGCGAATAATTTGATGCTAGTTTGAGGCCATGTTTCATTTGTTTGTAGCAGCCGGGGTAGGCTATATCACCACAGTTTATGGTTGACAAGCTAAGATGGAATATATACTTTCACAATCAGCGGGACTATCTGTTGATCGAACGTGGTCTTAAACAGCAACAAAGACTGGTAGGTGGTAGGAAAGTTGGTTAGTCAATGAAGAATAATTTTTGACTTTTTTTCATGTAATCAGTTTAGCCATAAGAGAAGGTCCAGAAAGCCCTTTTCAGGGAACTGTTTTGTTCCAATGTTTTGGCAAATGTTACGTTTGTTTATTCGCTTGATTTGGTTTCTAGAAACTGGTTAGTTAGATACCTTAGTGAGAACCCTTCGGTTTTGAGAATTTTGATGATGCTGTTAGCTACCGCATTTTTTTTTGTTACTGCCAGTCAGAAGATCGTCCATCATAAAGGGTTTTGATTAGGGCTTTATATGCCTTTGCAAAGCTCTACATGTTCTCCAATCTATGGTTGTTAGCTGGTTAAATTTGTATATATGAGGAGCAGCTCCTATATAGTTATGCCAACGTCATGATAAAAAGAGTACAGTTGTTCCGAAAGCGTATGCAGTTCGATTACGAATTATTTTCTCAATATTCCGTTGTCCAAAATCGTGCTGTCATTTTAGAATCACGATTTGGATTTTCCTACTGAAATCGTTATCGAAATGGGGAAAATAATTGTATATCAGTTTCTGAGATAACACACCCTCAACTGGAATTTTAGATTTTTTTCTACAAAAGCTGCAGCCAGATTCGTTTACTTCCAAATTTGTATTTTGATGGATCGGTCGTTAGTCTGTTAACTCCTAGGATTCAAGCAACAGTTTGCTTTCACTGATTCCATGCTTTCACTGATACATGAAGCAACGATATTGAGACGGACAGTAATTAGAGCTGTGTCCTTTGAACACGCAATTGTATCAGACTCTGGCCATTGCAAAAAACTCCCTTCTTTGAGTGATTTGTTATTCTCGGAACTTATCGCATTCATAAAGCAAATGTGGTGAGTTGCATTTCAAACAAGATACATTTGCTTGTCATCTTCAAAGCGAGGAAACTAATCGCTTCTCATCCTTTTGTTTGTAATTGTTAGTGCGACATTGACCCTGCTGTTTACATAGAAAGATGATGATTTGGTAGGTTTGCGCCTTTGATTATTTTCACGTTCGAAGGATTTCATTATTTTTCATCGCTTTTTGATAAATTGAATGAAGTTGCCACAACTAAGATTTATGAACTTGTCATAAATCTTAGGTTATCCGTGGTTAAACACATAATATAATCATAATATAATATAATCGAACGTCGACCATTCTAAAGCGTCGGTCTAGATCGTGCTGTAAAATTATGATTTTTGAAATTAATGGCATGTTTCACTATAAACTAAGAAACTCCGTTGATAATGAGCATTACAGGATAAACACCTTGTGGTTCAATAGGTTTGTTGGCACAGTTTAAAATATACGCATTAGAGTTACTGTTTTTATTATAAAAACATTAAAGACGACCTACCACAAATATTTTACATCTAACTTTTTTTTTTTTTTTTTTCAAATTAATATTTACGAGCGAAAGTTCAAAGCAAGACTAGGTCATGAAAGCTGGACAGAGTAATGCATATAATATTTATATAGGAATAATAATTATTAACATAAAAATACACAAGCCAATTAGCAGACATCATTATATTATACCAACATTTCAAAACCATCATGAGTATATAACTAAACATAAACCAAACAGTTTTTGGATAATGTATCAATTTTAACCGACACCTGTAATTAAAATGTAAAAAAAATGAAATTTATTGCCCAAGAAGTTACACTCCTAAACTAATCTACATCTAATCAGCTAAAATAACAAGTTGTGATTAGATGTTAAGCGCGTTAATAAACACATATCTCGTACATATATTAAACATATTATATACTACCATGAAGACGTGGTGTAACATAAGAAGCTAATTCTTATCCAAGTTATATAAAATAAGTTCCGCAGTTGGTGCAAAAAAAAAAAGAAATGTCCTCCGGTAATAATAAAAGAAAATTATTACTTTGTTGTCGTGTATATCGTAGAGCGAGATGATTTGTAAATTGATATTAATGTTAATTAAATTAAAATCGCGCACATGTAAAAATTCAAATAAATTAAAAAAAAAAAAAAACCTACAACAAAAGTGCATGCATCTGCATAATGAGTGCAATTTAACGATTAAATTACATTTTATTAATTAAAAATTATTACCTGAATCAAATCGGCAGACGATGAGATTTTGGCGGCTTATGGGTAAGAGGGCGTTTACATATGGAGTTGAAATTTCATTACAGTTAATTTTGTACAGTGGTACCAGTTTTGCACTGTGTTGCTTTTAGATATATTGATTGATTGTTTGATTAGAATGTACGGCCAACGTCAAACCAGGAACTCTTAGAATACCGGTCACCAGCGTACACCCGTATTACATGTAACAAAACCGAAGGAGCGGAAGGAATATTAGTTATGATAGACTCGACCCGGTTACTGACACCTAAGCGATCGATAATTGGCATTTTTTTGTGGTGTATGGAAAGGAAAAGTAAGTTTGTAACGACAGAATTGGTCTGGTTTCCCGGTGGCCCTATTTAAATAATGTTAGCACAAGACAATCACAATTTTTCTGAACTGCTCTGCATTCTGACGTCTCAACTCTAGTGAGCCACCATTCAACTGTAATCAATAAAGGTTCCCTAAGAACAAAATCTGTTAATAAAGTAATTTCTCCAAATTGGCTGTAACAGATGACATTAGTTTTCACTTGTAAATTACAAATTTATTATGACCCCAACATGCTGCTAAAATTGATTAAGTACTACAAATTAGATATTTTTAAAAATTGATTAAACATTACAAATCAATTGAATTAACCGTTTTATTACAAATGCGTCATATAATCGCCAAAAATCTAATTTACGTACACTTTATTTGACACAAAACTTTAAAATTAATACAAATTAGATTTTAAAAATTGATTAAACATTACAAATCAATTGAATTAACCGTTTTATGACAAATACGACATACAATCGCCGAAAATCTAATTTACGTACACTTTATTTGACACAAAACTTTAAAATTAATACAAATTAGATTTTAACAAAATTGATTAAACATTACAAATCAATTGAATTAACCGTTTTATGACAAATGCGTCATACAATCGCCGAAAATCTAATATATGCACACTTTATTTGACACAAAACTTTAAAATTAATACAAATTAGATTTTAAAAAAAATTTATTAAATAATACAAATCAATTGAATTAACTGTTTAATTACAAATACCGCTGGAAGTTATCGAGAAGAAAAAATTTTACAAATAGCGTCATAATGAAGCATGGTGCGACACTAAATTAAATGCCATATTGATTAACAAACTGAATAAAAATAATTGGTCTACAAAAGATGCTACAGCACATGCAAATATTGACTTTCTTGTCGAAGATATTCATTTAATCCAAAATAAGAAGGGAAAGTCTACACAAACCATATGGGAATCCTTACGTAAAAACAATGAAATTCAGCATCGTCAAATAAAGTGCGATTATACTAAGACGGAAGTGAAAAATGTCATTGTCCAAGAGCCATTTGATAGCAATAAAGGAATTAATGATTGAAAGAGCATTTTTTAAGTAATACATCAGCCATTGACTGATCCAAAAAGGATTTACCCTCTAATTTAGTGAGAAGAAAAATGCTATTCCTCCAGCGTTACATGAAAGTAATTGAACAATTTGACCATTAATGGCGAACTAAATGGTCAACATTCGGATAAATCTGAAATTTGACTTCAAAGTAAATCGAAGAGGGATTTATTCCCGAAAGAATCCACGTTGAAAACGTCAGAAGAGCAGTTAAATTTGTTCACACAGATTTTGTGGGCCTTTGCAGCTAGTTACTCCCAGAGGAAATAGACATATTTTGAGATATTGTGGAACTGATGAAAACTCAATTTGAAAAAGCACCATAAGCATTTCGTTCGGACGGAGTCGAAGAATATTTGGATCAACAACTACTAAGTTTTTGAGAAAATGTGTAATCAAGGTTCAGCTGATAGTACCGAAGACACCACAACAAAACGGCGTAGCTATGAGCGCAGAAACAAACCTTAGTCGTGATGTCTATAAATGTAGAACCCAGAATATGATGAGGTGGTGCATTTTCTACAAGAAAAAATCTACAAGATGAGTCACCCACCCGTAAATAAGAATTCAATTACTTATAAAGTAGGAATTAATGGACGAGATCCTGTGAAATGGAAATATGTAATGGATGAAGAGATTGAATTATTTATACGGTAACCGTAGCCTGCTGGCAATAAAGCAATTAAGTCAAAATGGGTGTACAAAACCAAAACCGTTCAGGTGAGAAATGTCACAAAATTTAAAACTAATTTAGTGGCTCAAGGATTCGCGCAAAAGTATGGTCAAGATTTTGATGGGGTGATGAAGATACTTCTGACAGTAGCAAGAAAGAAGTAAATGCATTTTTTTGATATTGCATGCATTTATTTGAATGGAAACCTTTCACATGATATCCACATGAAACTTTTAAATCACAAGAAGATTATAGAAGTGCAATTGGTTCTTTATTGTACCTGTCTTCAAGAATAAGGTATCCGGCCTTGCGGACAGCAAGTACGACATCAATTTAAGCGCTACGAAAGATTTAAAACTAACTTTAGGAGACGAATAGAGTAATCATGATTTAAAGTGTTTTATTGATTCTGACTGGGCTATAGATAACAATGACCATAAGGCAATTTCTGAGAATTGTTTTATTTTTGAGGGAGCATTGACTGGTTGACCCAGAGGATAATTTCATTATCCATAACAGAAGCTGAATTTATTGCATTTGCTGAAGCAGCACATAGACTTAATTGGTTCTTTGCAGAATATTACGGGATTTTAATTAATCAATTCAATGAATAATTAGACACTTTATTAAACATAAAGTGTAACTTTGCCCCTGATCACGTAACATAAAAATTGTTGAATTTTATGGAATGAACGAGATATATACATCAAAATTCACGACCATTTGAAAAAATGAAAATAAAAAATAGAAGCTAAAAAAACGGTTTTTCATAATTTTTGAAAAGGATGGGTTAAAATCCTAATAATAACAAAGATGGGTTCTAGAATTGAGAACTGTTTAACAGTTGCTACGATTTTTATGGCATACTGGCTTTTTTCGAAGATTTTTGGAATGATACTCTGGAATACCTAAGGCGCTTAGTGGCATACTACGAACGAAACTTACATTTAAATTTAAACCAGCCCAGCACATATCGTTTGTTTTTAAAAACGGGTCTCACTTTAGGTCCAGTCGTTTAAATTTACTCGGAGAATGAAACAGTAGACTTAGGCTCTCTTTAAGCTCCTACAATGGTCCCACTACGCAGCCAAATCTCAAATAAAATTCGAGAATTATAGGCTAACTAGCTGGCTGTGCCCACTACACAGGGCGATGAAAGGGCGATGGCTGAATCTACAGCCATTATAGATTGAATATTTGTAAGTTTCTTGGCGCGCGTTGCTACGGCCAAGAAAAGAACACGTTTTGTTGCGCATTAAATGCAAGACTTACGTTCTTCAACCGTTTCGTGTCCTTTCGATGTTGCAGCTCTGTTGCGTTTTCTTGTTGAATATGATATTCAAGTTTTTCTTCCGTTTCATTTGCAGCTTTGCATATTGATGATCTTCTTTAACAAGTTTTCTCCAAATTAAAGTTTTTTTGTATAGCATTATTGATATCACTTCTTTTAATTCTAAAATTATTCACTTTTAAAACATTTTGTACTTTTATAAATTCTTCGGTTGGTTATTAAACTGTTTTCATAAAGATCTTAAATCCAACTGGAACAATTGTCTAAATTTTCATTCGATTATTTATATTGTTGCAAACTGACATAGTTTTCTAAATCCAGGCTGCTTTAATAATTTTTTGGTATTTTAATTTTCAAATAAATAAACAAATGACATACACATATATATACACACATTCTCTTTTATATATAGATTTTCATTTTGTCAGCGCTTGCTAAGTTTGATGAGTGCATATAATTCGAAATATTAATGTCGATTTCGATTCGTAAAAAAAAAATCAATCTGTCGAGCAAGCTTTTTGCTGTATTTATATGTTACTAAGTCTGTGTTCCAATTGGTTAAAAAATTAAATATTCCAACTGTGGTAAAAAATATTTAACTTACCTCATTTTTTAACCGATTTGCTGTTCCAAATGCAACTATAGTTAAAAAAGTTGAAATTTTGCCGTTTAAATTTTATTTATTTATGTGAGTTTCGTTGTATTTGGTTTTGTGTAGTAAACATAATTTAATTAAAATGAATAATATAATTGTTAAATACATACCGAAAATAATTCAGTTGTGCGTTCTATACAAGCAGTTATTGAATTTAATAGCAAAATATTACAGTACAGTAAAATTTGTAAAGGTAATCTAGAACAGATTTGACATAAAAAAATGCATTTAAAACAAATACATTTATTTTAACGCACAAAATATTTACAAATTGGTGTGATATCGGCCACTATTGAGGCTATTTTGAGTGGAAATGAATTAGAAACCAAGAGGTCTTTAATAGTAACAAGCAGAACATTTAAATTGATCTTGCAAACTATGCCTAATATGCATCATGAAAGGGAGTTGAATAAGAGCTAATTATATTTCTTTACTGGATGGCGTCGGGCTGTAGTTACAGAGTTGTGGGAAACTTTTCCGGGCTAACCAGATCAACTAGCTGGAACATAATATACAAAATGCTCGATTATTTTATTATAAAAATGAGACATGTTGTCCAGCTTCCAAAAGCAGATGAATTTTATGATATATATATATATATATATATATATATATATATATATATATATATATATATATATATATATATCACAAATATTTAGAAACTCGGTTGGGGCAATTGATGGTTGCCATATACGTGTAAAAGTCCCGTTAAAAAGCATGATGAGTACATTAATTATAAGGAGTTCTACTCGATTGTACTGCAGGCAGTTGTTGACAGCAAAGAAGAATTTCGGAAATATTTTATTGGGTATCTAGGCTCAGTTCACGACACTCGTATTTTGCAAAACAGCCCCTTAAATAGATACCTGAATTTTCCACCAACAAATTATTATTTATTAGGGGATAGTGGATACCCACACAGTAAAAAATTTCCATTTAATTTTACATGCTTTTGAGTGTGGGCAAAAATGCTTCAACTTTGCATGTAATTTTAAATCGGTATGTAAAATTACATTTTTAAAGTAAAATTCAATTTTTCGGTTTGTTTAATTTTATGTAAAATTTAAAATTACATTAAAAATGTAATTTTAAACCATATGTATGTAAAATTCAACATTTTAGCGTTTAATTTTACAAGCAAAGAGAAGTTTATTCCCGGTAATTGGGAATGTAAAATTACACAGAAATATGTATTTTTTATTAATGGGAATGCACACATTACGGAACAGGAAGGTAATTTTCAATTAAAAACATAACACTTTTTTTTATTTAAAAAATTATTTTATTTAAAATATTTTAATTATAATAAATATATTTTAAATATAAATTAATTTTTAATTAATAAACACTGAAAAACTTAAATATTCCGGGAACATTTTGACTTTCGAGATCTGTCAAAATAAAAATAATTAGTTTCTTAAATATTTTGATTAATTATTATTATTTTTACCTGCGTTACCAAACCACGATGCTGCCATCAATACGATCATCTAAACATAAAAGAAAAATTAGAAAAAAAGACACATCATGTAAATTTACACACTTCCTTTCACAGAATTTAAAAATACGAGATAATTAATTATTGCTATATAAAAAATGTATTTTTAAATTATTTTAATGTAATATTACTATCGCAGTTGAAATTTTAAATTATTTTCATGTATTAATACTATGGCTATTGAATTTTACATGAAATTAAAAGCTAGTGTAAAAAATGTAAATGTTTTTTCAATTTGTATGTAAAAACACAGGAAATATTTATTTTTACTATCGCAGTAGAAGTAAAAATTTGAAAATAGTGTAATTTTACATGAAAAATTGATTTTAGCAGTTTTAGACAAGTAAAAATTGTATTGAAAATTCAATTTTTTTAAAACAGTGCATGTAAGTTGAAACCGTGTACCGTGGTAACACCTTATAAAAACTCAACCGGAGAATAAAAATTATTTATCACAATCCATAGTCGGGCGAGAAATGTCGTAGAATATTCATTTGGTACAATGAAATATTATTTTACATAATATTTGTATAATGGAGGGGGTGTGTAGCCCTGGATAATGGTGGTCGTGTTTTTAAGACGCACCCATTATCCAAATACTTTAAAATATATTGTGATGTAAAATTTGTGGAAAAGATTCACTTTTCGTAAAGAGAAGACGCGCAAGAGTGTATAGAGTGAATTGGTGTGGCTAAATGCGAGGTATTTTTTCGGGAATAATAGTTTATTAGTGCGCTGGTGAAATTAAAATTAAAATTGCATGATATTTATTTTATTTTGACTAGTTGCATCTCTTTCTCTCGACTATTTCATGTAAAATAATTTATAATGGGCAGGTATTACTGCCATCTACTTATAAGTAAAAAAGTAGATTTGAAAATGCCTTTTTTGTTTAAAGTAATTGTTTATTGTTTGTTATTGTCAATTGTCAAAATCAGTGTTAGATATTGCAAAAATTGTAAATAAATTGTATAGATCATTTATATAAATCCAAATTAAAATACTCAAACTGCTTGCGCGTCTTCGGCCTGTGTATACAGTGTCTAAGTTCGGGAAAAAGTGAAAATCAAAATGATAGTGAGACGAAGTGTTAACCCATGGTAAAAATAAAAATAATAAAAATATTAATATTTATATTAATATGAATATAAATTAAAAAAAGTTAACCGGGAAGAGATCATGGAAGTGCCTGAAATTAGAGGCGTAAATAAGGAAGGCAGACCAGGAAAAGGAGTGAAAATTTGTATAGATGGCTGGTGAAGACGGCATAACAAACAGATAAGATTTAAATCATATTATATATTATACTATATTATATTTTGATGGGGGGATATGGGTTGTTGTGTGCATGGGTTGTATTTGGGATGTTAAAAATTTTAAAAACATTTCATATGAAAAGTTATTAAAGGTTTTGTAGAGAATTTGCAGAGGGTTTATTTTTAGGTAAATAAGGTTAATTGAATCCGGAAAGGAGCTCCACCATACAATGGTGGTAGGTTTTAAAGAGACATATATAAATATAGAGAGATACAATGAAAATATGACATAACAATAGGGTAAGCTGTTGATAAAATTAAATAACTAAATAACATACGTCACCAGATTTATTTACTTATTATTGATAAAAATGATAGGCAGTTTGCAGATAAAAGCTGGATTTATTTGTTAATTGTTATTTGTGTTGTATAGGATGCGTGAGTTAAAAAGTTGGTGTCGTCGTAAAAATGGGGATATGTAGTGTGGTGTTTAAGACTCAGATAGAGAGAGCGATATAGGAGTAAGCCGTTTCCACCATTACCCATGAGGTAGGCTTCAATGCGTTTTTATTAGGAGGTTTCGCCGAATTATTCAGGCCTAATCCTCGGGGGTGAGTTGCAGGTTATTTCATGTCTAAAATGTGAGTGTCTCACTTGAATCAGATTCAGACCGAGTAAAAATTTTGTTGGCCGCAATTCGTAGCTCAGATCGATGGGGTAGGAGAAGCTTCCATTGAGTCAGAGACCTAGGATAGTATTTTAGATCTTGTTGTAGAGTATCATGCCATGTGAGACATGGGCGACCTATCTTCTTGGGGCCAGCAGTGTAGACGGAAGCAGCTCCAAGGAGGTGGGCTGAGCCACGACGGTGAATATGTCCCCAATAGTTGATTCGATGGACCTTGATTTTCTTGGTGATTGTTTTACCTTGTAAGATATCCTTTACCCGGCACGTAGGGGGCTTATCATTACTAAACTCGAATAATTTTCTAAGAAAGAAAAATTCGTATTGTCGAAGTCGACGACGATTGGCGGAAGTAAGAGTGGCGGTTTTTAAACCATAAGTCAACATTGGAACAATGATGGAATTGTACATTGTGACAGCGGTTCTTGTAGGAACTTTATTTCGCTTGATGAAGTCTTGCATTTGGCGAACCATATTGTTAGCCTGGTGGCATCGAGTGCGAATGGTGAATGGTCGACTGAGGCGAGAAGTGAGATAAGTGCCGAGGTATTTTAAGACATGGACAGTTTTGAAAGTTGTATTAGCTAGTGTTATATGTGAAGGGGGATCAAATAATGAATTAGGGTCTCGAATCAGGACGGAACATTTGGTTGGATTAATTTCTAAGCCAGCAAATTTTAAGCTTTTAATTAATTCCTCTAATATGGGGTCTAACATAGGGATAGTGCGACTAATAAGTAACACGTCATCGGCGTATGCAAGAATCAACGGAAGTTGAAGATTAGTGCGCTGCTCTAGTTTGAGTTCGGGAAATTGATCAACCACAGTAAGTAAAACCTCGTTAAGAATAAAATTAAATAGTCGGGGGATATCGGACAACCTTGTTTAACTCCCTTGATTTTCTTGACTGTCTGAGTAAACACATTGTACCATTTGATAGCAGTTCATTCCCAAAAACATACCCTAATTAACTGTAGTTAAATCAACGGTATCGAAAGCCGTGGCCAGATCAATTGAAAAAACGTGTACTCGATGACCAGCACGCCAACATATGATTAAACATATGATTATCAGTGGATCGATTGGCTAAAAAGGCTACCTGGTAAGAGCAAGGCAATCGTAAATACTGATCTAATCGATCTAGTGATAGTTTCGTATATACCTTATAGCCAACGTTGCATAGGGTGATTCGTCGGTAATCTTCGACAGTACGAGTCTTGCCCTTTTTGGGAATGGGGATTTGAATTGTATCAAGCCACTCGGAGGGGGGCTGATTGGTAATCCAAACCTGCTCAATAAGTTTCTGAAAAGTTTGACTTAAGACAGCAGGAACATATTTAAATAATTCAATGGGAATTCCATCCTTTCCAGGAGCAGTCCCTGATCGTATAAACCCAATGGTAGTTTGGATTTCATCTAGAGTAGGAGGTGGTCCTAAAGGGAAATGGTCTGTTTCTTTTATAAGGGCAGGCCATTCACCCTCAGACTTTCGTAACTCAAGCAACCATGAGGAAATAGGGATATAAATTGCAGAGGGTTTCTGAGTGTTCCGTTTATATTGGTTGAAAAAGGAATAAGTCTGGTGTAGTCGATCAATGGGCTTGAAATTCTTGAAATTAGAAAAGAATTCCTGACACTCGAAGGATCGATGCTCGGCATAAGCACTACTTAGACACCGTCTAGCAGCTTTTAAATTTTGGATGGCGACTGGATCTGCTGGTCGAAGGTTTTGAAAACACTTAGCACTCTTAAAGTTAGCTAAGGCCTTCCTCCGTTTAGGAGTTAAAGGCGTCGTTACAGTAAGAATAAGCTGTGATGAAACTTTGAGACTGTTGAGAATTGGTCGCTACAGAGAACTATATTGATTCTCGGAGAGATGATTCTGTAAAACCTTTATAAATGTAGACTGGTATTAATCCCTAATACTTTCGTCTTGCAATAAGGCAAGATTTAAGCTCCTGAGGTTGTAGGTAGAAGGAGAGACAGAGGGTCTAGAGGGAGTAGTTGAGGCACAATGAGTATTAGTGGAAGTTTTACGGTGGGAACAATTAACCCAGATTATGCGAAGATCACTTAGTTTGGGACGAAATACGTCATCCTTAAGCGAGTTGACATAAAGATACTGACTGCCTTCCCTTGTCAATATATGATCTATTTGAGAAAAGGATCGTCCGTCGGTCCAAGTAGAAATGGTTCGACGGCCTTTAGTGGTATGAACGAATAATGTGGACATATTGACAAGTAGACCTAAGGAAAAACCGTTCGCATTGGTATCACTATGAAATAGTTTAGAGCCAATGTATTTCTGATCCTTAAAATCGTACTTGCCAATGCGGGCATTAAAATCGCCTAATATAATAATATCATGAGTTTTGGGACAACGATCAATAATGGAAGACAAAAGGTTGAAAACTTTGGAAGATTGTTGTCGGTTAGAATGTGAAGTTTGGGCAGGAATGCACACGGCAATAAAAAGGACTTCTCCAATATCACGAATATGACCATGTCGAAATAATATTTAATTCGCTTGGGAAATATGATTGAAGTTTTATGAAGAAGCAATCCCACTACTCTGCGGTGAGTAGTCGGGTCATGAGTAAGATACCAAGTATAGTTAGAAGTGGAACAGACACCGGAAGACATATTGGTTTCCTGAATACTTTAGCTTGCAAAATTTCATCGAGGTCGTTGCGTTTTTTTATAATCACCATGAGGTATATTATTATAGATTGAAATGTAGTTTGGGCTCTACTACACAGATAGGAAACAAAAAACTAAAATGTATTTAGGTATATGAATAAGGGACTTAGTATGCTGATATATGGTTAGTAAAGGGGACGGATAAGGGGTTAAGATTTGTATGTTTCAAAAGATCGAATTGTCGAACAGGTGGGTTTTGCGGAGATCAAGCTAGTTTATGGTATTCAAGTTACATTGGTTTTGAGCTTTGTGTCGAAGGTAATGATAATGGGTGGGATTTGATGATTATATGACGTATTTGACATGAGGTGGCTGATTAAATTGAGTCATGCTGGTTGATAAATGTTTGTGGGATCTGGTTTGTAGTATTGTTGGAGTTAGTATAAAGAAAACTGAATAAGAACTGAAATTTCGGTGATGGGATGACACGGTGAATAGGAGTGATTGATAAAATGGATCTGCGTTGTTTAGGGTGTGCATAGATTCTGACGATTACAGGACGTATAAAAAAAGTGGATCAAGTAATGGTGATGGTCGGGTGGATTCTATGGATGCGGGTGGATTACTATTTAAGTGAATATAAATAAGATTTCAAAATCGTGCTTGTGTGTTTGTTATGGAACGGTTAGTTTGATCGAGTTCGAGCGTTTGGTTGTTTTGTTCAAATTTTATTTAAATTGAATTTGGTAATATTACTTCTATACAAGTAAATATAAATGGAAGCTAGCTTAATGAAATTTAGCAACATGAAGTTAAAAGATCCAATTTGTAAATGGCCGTCGAAACTAATGCTTTATGTTACAGGGTATGGTTAAGAGTATTTAGTTAATTAATTAAATAGTGTTGTTCAAAGGTTATATTTTATATTATATATTTCTTAAATTTTAGTTTTTGATATTTTTTTATTAATATATTGTTATGGAACAAATGAATAAGTTTGTACTTTCAGGAGAAAACTTATCTAGTCTGTTTCATCCTAAGGATTGCTGAAATTATATTATTATATTTTGAATTAATCAATGTGTAATGGCAGATGTAAATGAATTTAATTTATTACAGCCCATGACTAAGAGCAATTAGTTCTTTAATAGATTTTGTTTTCAGGGAACCTTTACAGATTACAGTTGAATGGTGGCGTTGCTGACACTAATGTTGCTGATAAGAGATGACAGGATGCAAAGCAGTTCATTAAAATTGTGATTGTCTTGTGCTAACACTAGTTTGAATATTGACTACCGGGGATATTTAGAAAAGCCGAGACAGACTTTAAACATTACATATCAAACAGAGTACAGTACGAAAAATTTGACGCAGACCGAATTGACGTACATATCATAAATTTGACACGAAACCACATTAGACGGGCATGTCTAAATTTCGACAATTCTTTAATATACGGACCTTACTATTTGGACACGTTACTAACAAAACTATACGCGACTAAAGGAACGGTACCAGGGCCAAATTTATTTATTTATTTCGACCAAATGGGCTACATCCAAAATCAAGATGGCATACCACTTATCTACCATATTCAACGGTGGCCAAACGAAAAATGGTTAGATGATGAAAAATTTTTAAATCCAGACGAACATATCCGTTTCGATACGACCATGAAAACTTTGAAGGCGAACAAATACGAGCAGAGATGTGGAAAATATTGGTGGCTATCCGACATCCACTACCTGCAGCAGTAACAACAGCAACAAATGATATATCATTAAAAAATATTATGTAGATGTATATATATGTGTGTATGTCTGTATGTATGTCTACATATGTGTATATATGTGTATATGTATGTATGTATGTATATGTATGTGTATGGGTATTTATATGTATATGTATATGTATATGTAAATGTATATGTATATGTATGTGTGTGTGTATGTATGTATATGTGTATGTATGTATATATGTATATATACAAAAACGTCTCTATAGAAAGACTAACTATTCAAAAATTTAAAGGGACAAAGCGCCTCTTTGATGTAGTATTGGTTGTGTACGGATATAGCGTAAAACGAAAACATAAAAATATTTTTACTAATACTAATATAGTTAGTTTTTTTATGTTATTTTTGCTTTGTTATTTGTTCTGCTACCAATACTACTTTATTAAGGCGGATATATAGTAGTATTAGTGTACGAAAAAATGAGTTGGTCTTTCTATAT